>JANHAO010025257.1:0-11394 GCA_026873985.1 Saraca asoca
TCTGTATATTTTAATAATGTACTATGTAATCTTATGATTTTATATTATGTTTCTTATTTTTTAAATTATTCTTAATATTACATTTTCTTTCACTTCCTTTCCTCTCCATTTCCACCTAACCAATCAATGGAAATTCATCTTCCATTCCTTCCATCTTCCTTTCCTTTCCTTTCCTTCATCCAAGCACAATGTTAAAGTATAAGAGAATTAGATGTATTTTTTTTTAAATGTCAGAGAATTAAATATACATAACTCAAATACAAAGGTTTATTGCATTTTTGCCCTTTTTTTTAATGGTATAGGATGTTTTTATTAGTAATAGTGTAAAACATTTTACACAATAATAAATCAAATTTAAATTATATTAATATTTACATTATTTATTGTTGATATTATATTAAGACATAGTAAAAAAAAATTGCTCCAAAGTTAAAATTAATTTTTTGGTTGTAAAAAATAAAAATGAAATATTTAATAAGCAAATTAACGCTTATTTTAATTATTTACTAATTTAATTTACATCAATTTTATCTCCTATAAAAAAATTGTATAAATTTAATCCTCAAATCATTTGATTATACCCATTATTTCCCTCTACTAATTTATCATTTGAATTTTTTTACTAAGGTATCAACTAGTTAGAATTTGACCGTATATTCATTACTCACATCGTATTATATAGTTCTGAGTTGCAAATTTAAACTGCTGATCATATTATTACTTTTCTTCCGATTTGAAATATACTAACATCCAACACATTTGACAATTTTTATTTTATATATTTTTTAGATTCAAATTTAAAATTAGCAATCATATTTTTTTCCCATTTGATCCTTTTTCACAATTTTTTCTTACTTGAGGAGCTATTTGTAATGTTCTTCTATCTTTATTTAACTTTGTCATAGGAGCACTCCTTTGGATCAAAATATTTCTTTTAATTACAATTTATAATTATTATTACGGATAATTTTAATTACTAATTTATTGATTTATAAATTATCATCATATTACGTTAAATTCATATATTTTTTTAAATAAGATAATAAACTTCTTTCATTAGGTGAACTATTTTAACACTATTATAAAGGTATAATTTATTACTATTTGAATAAAACTTATCCTTATAAAATAAACTTTACCTCAATCATACTCTTAAACTTTGATTAAAAAATGTGAAACTTTTGTGAACTACTTATCAAATATAAAGCTTATAGGTAATCTTAATATTTGATAAATTATATAAAGTTTTTTTAAAGTATTTTTCTTCCTCATAATACATATGAAAAAATTAAAGAGATATTTATAAATGCAAAATGCTCACTCAATCCACAAAAGTTTTTTTTTTTTTTTTCATAATTTGTTCAATTGAGCATTTTTCATCATTAAATTCAACTTCACAAAATGACATAAGGCTCAAGGGCAATTACGTAAAAGCAATATGCAAACAAAATTACTGTGCATTATCATATAAGTAATGCTTAAGACACACTTCAAAAAATACTTCTGAATAACCTTTCTTTTTTTTATATTGCGTGGATTCCATAATTTTTAGGATATATCTCATATAGAATATTTCTGTAATATCCATTATACAAATTTTTTATTCATTTTTATTTGATTTTCAACAACGGAGGTGGGGCACGAGCATTGGAATCTTTCCTGTGAAGCAGCAGCAGCAGCAGCCGGCGCCCACCATTGCAGATTGCAGAATCTTATCGTCAGACAGTCACCAATCATCCTAACCTTTTCCACTCGAATCTGATTCGCCCTTCTCTTTTTCACTATGCCTTTTTTTTATTACATTCATTCCAATTCTTTTGTTCCACCATCAAAATTAATAAATCAAGTAACCACTTCTTTGTATATATATTTAATTTAATTATTATTTTTATTACAAGCAAGTGGGCACCTTTAATAACATCAACACAAAACTTTTCTTTTCTGATAATTCAATTTATAGTAAATATAAATTAACTTTACATTATTATTTATTTATATAATATCATATCATTAGAAGAAAGTGTTAATAAAATTTTTAATGAGGTAATATCTTTCTGTTTATTAATATTGTAAAAAAAATTTACTCTAACAATGTATTTAACTTTAAACTCATTAATAATTTGAGTTAGAATCTGAGATCTTATTTTATCACTACTTTTGTTATTAAAAATAGGTAAAAAAAAAAAAGACCTAATTTCTTGGAAATGCTGGGTCCCTCTCTCTCTCTCTCTCTCTCTCTCTCTCTCTCTCTCTCTCTCTCTCTCTCTCTCTCTCTCTCTCTCTCTCTCAATATTTTAGAATTTTGTATGATGATCGTAATCATGATAAGAAGAAAGCGAAATTTCGTCAATTAAGCCACAAACAAAATTTTAAACATTGCTTGCATTAGGCATGGAAAAAAGGTTATCATAATTTTGTTGCATCAATGATGATCATTGTTCATTGCAGTGAATTATGAGAAAAATGATAATAAATGAATTATTATTTCTTTTTTGTTGATCTTACCGTTTGGAATTATGAAAGAGAGAAGTTTGAAAAATAAACACTCATCAATTTTGCTTTCAATTTTATAAGCATCTACATCAATTGAGTACTGAAATTCTATACATTAATTGAGTTCTGTATATCTTAAACTTAAGAATCTTTCTTTATTTTCTTTAAAGATTTAAATGATTATAATTTATTATATTTTCTTTAAGAAATAAATAATTATAATTTATTATACTTATTAAATTTTCCTTTAAAAATAAATTATATACATCAAGGATGAAAATATTAAAATTATATAATTCATATCTAAGGGTATCTTTTTATACATTAAATATAAATCCATTGTTTTATTGGATTTTTCAAACACTCTATCACTTTTTTTTTTTTTAATATTCTTAATGGCATGTGTTTTTGTCTTCTAATCTCAAGTAGAAGGGAAAAATACTCACAATAAAATTTTTTATATCCTCACAATGTTTTTGTATTCTAAACCTTACAATTTAGAAAATTTCTTCTTTAATTCTACAGCTCTCAAAATAATTTTTTGGGTCAAAATTTTATTTTATTTCTATTTTTCAAAATTTCCATAAATACCTAATTTTTTTGTGATAGCCAATTGGATAAGATTTCCAATTCTAATATTGTTACCTAAAAATGATAGAGCATATAGAAATTACCCCTTTTTTTTTCGTTTATTAATTATTTTGGGACAATGGAATGATAGCCGTCCAAAATCGCAGGAAAAGGACATTGTGATCAAGACAATCATCATTAGTAAAACAGCAAGGGTAAGACTGTCATTTCAATAGGAGCTAGTGGCAAACAAAGTTCCAACTCTTCCAGTTATAAACTGCTTCATCGCGTCCGTGCCCCATCAGATACAGCTGAACACAAGCAACAGGCAACCAAAGGCGGCGTTTCTGATCTCTTCGATTCTCTTCGACCGATTTCTAGTGTGTTAATTTCCTCCGTTCTGCAATCTCTTTTATCTGGGGTTTGTAAGCATTCGTTTCTTCTCTTTGGCTTTTCAAATTTGTATCTCTCTCTTTTTTTTTTTTTTAAATTTCTAGTTTCTGATGTTCGATTTGATTTCAGATATTTTGCAATCTGTTTTGAGGTTGAATCACGGTGATCTTGGCGTAATTGATTAATAAGCCACATTTTTTCTCTGACGTTTTATATCCAGGTGCGTTATCTGTGTTGTTTTGTGGTTACAACTACAAGGTTTATTTTTGTAGGTTTTTTAGATTCGAGAACAGATCTGTTTATCGGTAAAAACGTGCTTGTTTCATCAATTTAGATATTTACCGTTGTCTGTTGAGAAAATTTGCATTTTTTTAGATTCGAGAACGATCTCTATGTCGTTACTTCTTATCGTCTGGAACGAGATCTATGCATGGTTACTCTATTTATCTAATCTTTGGTATACACTTGAAAGATTATTATGCCTTTGTCAAAATGAACATCCTGGTATTGTTTCATCTTTGTAGGCTGTTTTTTATATTCATACTCATGTTCTTGTCTTTGTGTTAAGTTCTTATAATTATCTTCTTGTTTTCCAATACAATTATTCTTGGCACGTTTATGATTTTTCTTTATTATTTAGAACATGCACAGAATAATCAATAACCATTGTTCTTTAGGTGCTAGTAATAGTTTGCCTTTCTTAGATTTTCTGAGTTTGGCTTTTGGTTATGCTAAGTGCTTGACTGCTTGTGGCATCCATTAATCTGTCTCTGCACTATGTTAAACAGGATTGAATGATCTAATGGAATCCAAAGGTGGGAAGAAGTCTTCTAGTAGTAGTAGTAAATCATTGTTCTACGAAGCTCCCCTTGGTTACAGCATTGAAGACATTCGACCAAACGGAGGAATCAAGAAGTTCAGATCTGCTGCCTACTCCAACGTAAGTTTTCTTTCATTAATCATAAAGCATTTGGTTCCTGGAATATTGTTGAATTTCTTATTGGTGCCTGTCATTTTATGTATGATTTCTTGATTAATAATTTAATACTAACACCTCTGTTTTCTGATTTTTCAGTGCGCTCGCAAGCCATCCTGATATCCCCAAGCTTGCAGCCTGCGTGATTTTTAGCTTTATTTTATCTTTTCTTTCTTTCCTTAGACTTATTACTACTCTGCTTCAATCAACGTCTTTCCAATCCCTCTCTTTGCAATCAAACTCTCCTGCGCTTGTGGTTCTGTCCTGTCTGGATTCATTTCTTTTCTGAGACAATATGACTCTACCAGTTTCTGCAATTGGTTTTGAAGGTTATGAAAAGAGGCTGGAAATATCATTTTTCCACCCAGGAATATTTCTTGACCCTGAAGGAAAAGGTCTACGATCTCTGACAAAGTCTCAATTGGATGAGATTTTAGCACCAGCTGAGTGCACCATTGTTTCTTCACTTTCGAATGCTGAGGTTGACTCCTACGTTCTCTCAGAGTCAAGCCTTTTTGTTTACCCATACAAGATCATCATTAAAACCTGTGGTACTACCAAATTACTGCTCTCAATCCCACCCATTTTGAAGTTAGCTGAGCTCCTATCTCTTACTGTTAGATCTGTAATGTACACCCGTGGAAGTTTTATTTTTCCTGGAGCACAGCCCTATCCACACCGAAACTTTTCTGAGGAAGTTGCTGTCCTGGACAACTACTTTGGAAAGCTTGGACAAGGCAGCACGGCTTATATTATGGGTGGATCAGACACAGCAGAGAAATGGCATGTGTACTCTGCTTCTGCTGAACCATTGAGTTCATTGGACTCTGTTTACACCATGGAGATGTGCATGACTGGTTTGGATAGAGAAAAGGCTTTGGTATTCTACAAAGAACAATCTAGCTCAGCAGCGTTGATGACTGTCAATTCTGGTATCCGAAAGATTCTTCTGGATTCGAAGATTTGTGACTTTGACTTTGAACCTTGTGGTTATTCAATGAACTCTATTGAAGGGGCTGCTGTCTCTACGATTCATGTTACACCTGAAGATGGTTTCAGTTATGCCAGCTTTGAAACAGTAGGGTATGACTTGAAAGCTGTGAATCTGAACCAGTTGGTGGAAAGGGTTTTGGCATGCTTCCAACCTACTAAGTTTTCAATAGCTGTGCGTGTGGATGTTGCTGGCAAGTCATTTGAGCAAAGCTGTTTGCTCGATGCCAAGGGATATTACTGCAAAGAGAGGAACCATGAAGAACTTGGCATGGGTGGTTCTATTGTCTACCAAAAGTTCCTGAAGACTTGTGACTGTGATTCTCCTAGATCAACTCTGAAATGCTGGAAAGACGAAGATGAAGGAGAGTAGTTTATTGTGTTTTTGTGGTCTGTTGTGTCTTTTTAATTGAATAAAACTTGCCTTTTAGGCTTGCTCTTATTGTAGTCTTTGTTTGTCTTCCGCTGTGTCGGGCATTAAGCTCTCAATGCCTTTCTAGTATCGAGTCGTCTGTTTGTGGAACAGCTGCAGGCTTTGCAAGCGGAGTCCTGGTCGTTGTAGGTGTTTACATCTTCAATGTGACTATCTGATTGTTGAATTGAATAAAGTTTACCAATCTATGTTGTATTGGTATATTGTTCTTGAAGTATGATGTTTGTATTAGTTGCTTGCTTGTCAAAATTTCTTGTAATTATCTGACAAAGTTACTTTTTAGGACCTTTTTTTGTCTGATTATGTGACATAGTTGAGCACTTAGTGCTCAGGGACGATGCTCTGTTCCAAAAGATAAATGATTTGTTTAAGATGCTCTTTGTTCCAAAAAGATTGATTTGTTTAAGAGTAAGAAAGACTAATAATGTTTTTGAGAGAACAAAAAGAAAAGAGATGGATTTATGAAAGCTATTTTTTTTTTATTTTCTTTTTGGATAATACTAAGCTTTCGTGTTTCCTCTCTAGTTCTTCCCCATATGTGCCCATTTTCCTTCCTTCAAAGAAGACATGCTATTCACTGCAATTTCTATTTGTTTTCCCCTTGAAATCTTAAGCATGAATCTGGGTGGATATCTGGCTTTCTTTTCTCTTGATGATGGTTATCTGACCTACAATCTAGGAATTGTTACAAATCCTTAAACCAGGATTTTAGCTGTTTCTCATGATGAAAGTATGAAGTTGTCAACAACACTACAAATGCTGCATTAGATTAAAGAGGCAGTTTTAGTCGAATTCGGAATGTGTGGCACTTAGACTCTTCGTTCGACACTTAATCAATTAGTATATGAAAATAAACCAATCAATCAATTATACACCATCTAAGTTTCAAAAATAATTAGTAACAACCACAATTTATATCACATCAAGTCAACCATAAGCATAAATCACATAGTACATAGCAATTAAATCATTCACATAGATAATCATGATGTGTTCATGCAATTCGAACAAATGCGAATGAATGCAATCAAAAGTAAATAAATTATATGGGATAATATTTCGATTGAACAGGGGTTATTTCTTTATTTACATTTAAAAAGCTTCGATACAAACTCCCAAGTGTATAGGGGAGGCTTAAGGCCACACACTTGATCCTTTAGACAAATGCTTTGATTCCTACCTTAGGTTATTAGACACTTCCGGCCCCAAAGAGCATTCTAAGCAAAAGCCCAAATGATAGTAGTAGACATACTTTTTTCGAGTTGGCATAAGGACTTTTCACCTAACTCCTGAGGGTTTTAATGTGCCACAACATATCAATGCAAAGATAAAAATCTAAGGATCACAATTATGTGCTTATCTATTTGAATTGGACAAGTTACCTTGGTCAAAATTATATAAATACCCTCAAAAAAGAGAAAAATTGGAAAAGTAATCTATTTAAGCATTCTCTCTCAATTCGTGTCACATGATCTTCTCTTCATATTTGATTTTTACGTAAAGTTTTGTCCGAATCTGAGTACATTTGCCTATCAAATTTGGTCACAAGTCCCAAATTATGACATTCTTTCTCACTTGAAAATGTTGATACTCTCGTTGACGACTCAATCTGATACAAGATTGACAGAATCTTCAATTTGCTTCCCCCGAGCTCCTCCCTCGACTTCTTCTCTACTTGTTTCTTTATACTTCGCCAATGTTTTGTCTTCAACAACTTAGCATTACACTGCTCTTTGAAAGTCTACGATTTGCTCTTCTTCAACTTTTCTTAGGCTTTCTTCGGCTTGTCTCATTGATTTATTGCTGACAATGAAAATGAGTTGTCTACATAACTCTAGAGTTGATTGCCTTTGTAGTTGAGTAGTAACTAGGCATCCATGTTGTGCCTACTACCAACTGGTCTCATATCCACTGTCCCACACCATCAATGTGAGAAAAGCAAGTCTCATGGATTGTTCGGGTAAAAGTATCACCTCTTGTCAACAAAACATGGTTTGCTTCCAAGTCCCATACCTTGCTCACGAGTCTGCTAGCATGGTTTTTTTGACTTTCCATCATACTTTGTTGCATACTTTAGTACTCCAACAACACCCCTCCTCGAACATGGACCCGACACTTGACTGGTGCTTTCATGATCACTTAAACATGATATTTCAATGGTATCCCCCTACCATGACTGATAGGGTTAAATAAAGAGTTATCCGTTACTCTTGTTTTAACTTTCCACGTGTCCATGCTCTTGAAGGTTATTGCCATAAACTCCTCTTATGACTAAACGCTAACACTCTTAAAGCAATGTAAACTATTGTCGCAAGTTAGTCATCGCAATTAAGTGAATGGTTCTACATGCAAGAATTTCACAATTAGATATAATAAAAATGTAGATGTTAGGCAGCTGCTCCTCAAACATACTATGCCCTCCAGCTTCTCAGTAGACTCCTCCTTAAAAGGATTTGCTTGTTTTGCACATCTCTCTTAATGCACCTCATCCACTATCTCCTCTACTCCTATAGGGGTGGTACCTTCGAACCCATACATCTCCTTATGTGAGTAGATCCTTAGTAGGAATGGGATCTACCATGCTTTGTCGTTGTCTCACTACTCTTGGAAGTCTAGGAATTAGATTGCACTGATCCAAGAGTAAGACTTTTCCTCCCTATTAATACCTTCGTCACCACTCTCATCGTTTTGTTTTGCTTCCTCTTGAAGTTTGGCTTGTAAGGCATTAAAGGCAACCTTTTGTGGACACTTTGCCATTTTTTGAGGCCCCTTGCATAAAAAATAGGCTAGGTTCTTGGACTTTCCTTTGCTAATGGATATCTAGGGTGATCTTGAAATCTGCAAGTGGGATGGCACTCCATTACCTCCTCCCTCACTCTTGGAATTGACCCCTTGCCTGACTGGCCGACATTAGTAGTGTTCAAGCCCCTTCTGTGAGATTTCATTCAAGGAAATCTAATGTCATAGTTGAATAAGTGTTTAGCTATGGTCACTTCTTTCATAAGGCTTTTGACTCTTTTCCTTTGGAGTTCCATGGTAGCTTCTCGTGATAAACCCTCTGTGAACCAGAATAGCTTATCTTTTTCAATCGTATCCCTTATATCCAACGTGATCGTTGTGAACATCTTCACGTAGTTTTGAATTGATCCTGTCTGTCTCAACTCTCGTAACTTTCGTCAAGCTAGATAGTCCATATTTTCATGACAGAAATGCACCTTTAATCCTTGCTTGAGCACTTCCCAAGTATTGATATTATACCTTCCTTCTTGAATCGCCTGGTACTTACTCTTCCATTAGACCTTAGCATTGTTGGTGAGGAACATTGTCGTTTGGCTTAGCTATTCTTCTTCAGAAGTAATGCCAGCTGCTTGGAAATATTGGTTCATATCAAACACAAAATTCTTAACCTTTTATGCATCTCTCTTCCCCGCATATGGCCTTGGTTCAGGGATTTTCACTTTCCCTGTTCATTATGAGGCACCACCCTCTTGTGAATTGTTCTCGGTGGCCATCATCATATATCACTCACTACTACATCTTTCACCTTATTGGTAAGGTCTTTCATAGCATCCCCTAAATCCTTCTGATTATTCTTAATTATAACAAGTCGCTCATTGAATTGTGAAAATTCACTAATTCCTGTGCCATTGACTCCCACACTAAGTTCGAGATTTGAGACTTGGTGCTTGAAAGATTCCCAATTCTTGGCTTTTTGAAAGGTTTAGGGACCTCTTTATTTTCCAAATTTCTTACGACCTTGGCTATTCCTTCGAAATTCCCAATTGCTACATCAATTGTATCAAAGCATTCAGCAAATGTCATTTTCTTCGACATAGTGGGTATCAACAGGGTGTAGCGGAAAACAAAAAGTATGGTCTCAACCACACTGTGATACTAAACTGTCATGGTTTGGCAACTCAATTGTCAAAATGTGTGGTGCTTAGACTGTTCTCTCGATACTTAATCAATTAGCATTTGAGAATAAGCTAACAAATCGATCATACACAATCTAAGTTTCAAAAATAATAGATAACACTTACAATTTATAGCACATCGAGTAACCATAAGCATAAATCACATAGCACATAGTAATTAAATCATTCATACAGATAATTATGATGTATTCATGCAATTTGAACAAATGCATATGAATGCACCTAAAAGTAAATAAATTTTGTGAGACAATATTTCAATTGAAAAGGGGCTGCTTCTTTATTCATATTTAAAAAGCCTTGTACAGATTCCCAAATGTGTAGGGGAGGCTTAAGGTCACATACTTAATCCTCTAGACGAATGCCCTGATACCCATCTTGGGTCAACGGATACTCCCCCATAAAAAGTATTCTAAGCAAAAGGCTAAATGACAGGAGTAGATATACTTTTTCTGAATTGATATAAGGATTTTTCTCTTAACTCTTAAGTGTACTAATGTACCACAACATATCAACGCGAAGCTAAGGGGGCGTTTGGTTTCAAAAAATATTTTCTATTTTCATTTTTTGTTTACATTTCTTGAAAATAATTTTCATTTTCAGAATTTCAAATTTTAGAAAATATGTTTAGTTTGGTTTGGTTTAGTGTTTTTTGTTTCTAAGAAATAAAAACAATGAAAATATGTTTGGTTTATCCATTTTTAATTAGCTAAAAGTTTTAAAATTTATAATAATGTCATTATGTTTTCAACTTTTGAAAAAAAAAATGATGAAAATAACTTTTTTCTATTTTCAATTTTTAGTCCATTTTAGGAAATATTTCTAATAAACATTTTCAACAAAATCAAATCAAATATGTTTCTAACCTTATTTTCTATTTTCATTGAAAATGAAAATAGGAAATACTTAAATCAAACACTACCTAAAAATCTAAGGATCACAATCATGTACTTATCTACTCGCACTAGACAAGTTATCTTAATCAAAATTACATAAATACCCTCAAAACGGAGAAAAATAGGAAAAATAATCTACGTGAATATTTTTTCTCAAATTCATCTCACATGATATTCTTTTCATACTTAATTTTTGTGTCAGGTTTCTTTTAAATTTGAATACGTTTACTTGCCGAATTTGGTCATAAGTCCCAACTCCCAAATTATGACACTTTGCCGTCATAAACTTACAGTTACAGTAATTCTAATTTGAAGAACTACGATGGCTGGTTCCTACATTATCTGTAAGCCGCTGCATCTGCGAATCAACAGTTTTTTTTTTTTTTTCTTTGGGTTACATGGTGTTGATACTGATTTACTGGTGCCTTAACTAATCTGTGTCCCTAAGCTAATGAAAGACTCACCATCTACGCTTGCTTTTATAGAATTCACAACAAAAAATTTTGTGACATGGACTCAGTAGGTGCTTGGTCATAAGCTCATAGTGCATGGAAAGCATTGTTTGTGAAAATTTATTTAAAAAAAAAAAACTTTTTAGATTTATAAACGTTTGACGTAATGAGTGACCATTACATGTGAGGTCAATTAATAATCTTAAACATATATACTTTTGGTGCATAAAAGATGGGGTGTTTCAAAATTTACCTAGCC
>JANHAO010025258.1:0-11403 GCA_026873985.1 Saraca asoca
TTACAAATAACAATCTAGGATTTCATTACAAAATTAAAGTTCAACATCAATCCTAACTAAAATAAATTTAGCTCATGTTCAAATCCATAACAACTCTTAAATACAAAGCATTCATTGCTCACCAAAATCATAAATAACAAGAGAAAAGGAAGAAAAGGAAAGGAAGAATGGCAAAGCAGCTTGTCTTCTGTGCCCTCCTCTGCTTCCTCTATTTTTGCAAAATTTTCTTACTGTTTTTGGTTTCTGGCTACTATCCTCACTTCCTTTCAACTGCCTCTAGGTTTTTCAACACCCAAAAATGGTAGAATAATCTCCTTTTTTCGTGCACACCCTTGCTGGCCCCTTTAATCAGATTTTTATAGCATAAAAATGGGCAGAGACCATTCAGCTTCCTGCTAATGTGCCACACCCAGCTTCAGTGTTTTCAACACCCAAAAATGGGTAGAATGCATTCAGCTCTCCCGTAGCTCAACTGTCGACGTGCACTCTTGCTGCCTCCTCTAGGTTAATTTTCTGGCCACCCAAAAATGGCATGAAAATGTTGTTGATGTGCCCCCACTTTGCTACCCTCTTCTAATCAACATTTTTTCACCTTGCAAATAATGTTGGACCCCACTTAACAATGAAATTAGAGCATGGTAAAAAAAATTGCAATGTTGTCCCTTGTTGTAATAACTGGCTTTCTCTCCAACTTCTAGCATTTTTTTTCTTTGTCTTTTTCCTCCTTGTTCTACCCACAATTAGGACTTAAACATTAGCAACAAACATTAGCAATTCAATTCCTTCATTAACAAATCCAAAACTTTCACAAATAAATAATAAAACCACTTTAGACAACATAGCAAAAATTACTAATAATAAAGATTGATTTATAAAATTCACTCTCATACTTCAATAATTTAAGTCCCGAAGCCATTAAGATAACTCTATTTTCATAGAGTTATCATGATGCTAGTTGTAAAAAGGAAACCATATCAAATTAGCTTGGGAGCTATTTGGCCACCCTAAGGAATCCTATACGAGAGGATGTTAACTTGTGAGAATTTATGAATCTAAATAAGAGAATTAATGTAATTTAATACAAACATCTTTATGTTGATGAGGAAATTCCATGATTGCAATCCAAAATGGGAGGTTTGGCCAATATAGAATAAAAGGTCTAGGGAGGTTAAAAACCTTAGATCATATAACAAGAATTAGGGATATGATATTTAGGAACATTAGAAGTTAAGCAAAGGAAAGAATGATATTAAAATTCATGAAAGGAGATTGCTATAGTGATTTGGCCAAGGGATAAATCAAGGAGTTGGAAAGTGTGATAATTCTTAATAGCCCTAAAACATATTTCAATATGATAAATTAAGGTTTATAATGCATTAATTTGACAAATATGAATTATTTGAAATTTATAATACTCTAAGGTCAAGGTTTAGCCTTTAGAACTAACCCAAAGTTAGGATGATAACTTTAGCTGCATCAAGATTTAGGATTTAGGATAAGTTGGAGAGAATGTTAAAAGGGGCCCTTGGACTAAAAATGACATCCTAGATTTAAGAATGAATTAGTTAAGAAATTAATCTAAGAAAATAAATTGAAAATAATTAGGCCTTAAATTTGCCAAAGTAGGAGATTACATAAGATAAACATGATACAAATATTAAAAGGATCCAAAAAAGGTTATGTTTAAGAAGTTATATGTAAATATAAAAATTTTGGGGTAAGTACAAAAATACCTAAAATTATGGGTCTAAAGTACAATTACCTAAAATCATAGGATCAAAATGTAATTTTCAAAAGTTATGGGATTATTTTATAAATATGAGGAAACATTGGGCCAACATGAAAATACTAAAATTTTTGTAGTCAAAATTATAAATATTAAAAGTTTAGAAGTAAAACTGTAAATATCAAAATTATATTCCAAAAACAAAGAGAAATGTGTGTGTTTGTGTGTCTGCATATATTATATGTATAATCTCAACGTTAGGTTTAGTGGTTCTACTAACTCAATCATTTTGACTCGCCCCTTATATTTATAGTTGGAACAATAGTCACTTCACACTCACTATCATGGATACTAAGGTCAAATACGTACTCTTGAATGCAAGGATGGAATGTCCACAGACATAGTTAGGATCTTTATTCCAGTGTCGACCGCATTTTAATCCCTACACATACATAAGTAGGATATCTATTTGAAGCCTTACCTATATATGGTCATGATACCAAGTAGTAAATAGGGACACATGGAGTTAGGCAATATTATCTTGTGTAGACTTTATACAAATTTACAAATGAATGAACAACATGTTCCCTCTTGTTTTAGAAAGATGTGTATAGTACAACAAAATACGTATGGTAGTAACTCATATTAGTTTCATGTCATGAATGTAAAAATTTTGTTGGCTAACATTGGTTAAGGGGAAATTGCATGAGAAAGTAGAGATATGAAAGCTAGTAGTAACCAAGGGTTGATTAGTTTGCACACTAATTACAAATGCCGATGCAACATCCCTTGGTAGCTTAGGTTGTCTTGGATAGAAAATGTGTTGGTTAGGTTATGGGACTAGCCTAGGAGGAGCTCCAAAGCAGACTTGACTGGTTAACCGAACCCTAAAGAATCAGTTAGATAGTCACTAAAGTTTGGTTCAATAGTTATCCCAGGGAGCCTATATAAGCTAAGCAGTACTGGATATGAATCAAAATTCCATTTTTTTTTGTATGGCTTTGAAAGACAAAAGCACATTAAAGTGAGGTTTTGGCTTGAGCTTTGATTTTGGTGTAAACCTAAGGTAAATTTTTTAGCTAAAAACTAATTTATCTTAATTTTTTATGCTCAATTTGTAACTATTTTCCTTTGATTTTTGCAAGGTTTTCTATAACTTTGGAGTCAGATCCTAGATATGGGAAAAAAGCGATTAGGCTGAGCATTTTTACAAGAGTGCTCTCCCCTTAATGTATGTGGTGGTTTCTACTTTTAGTCAGTTCCCCCTTTTAGTAAAATGTATGCATATAGTATGTTTTCGAAAAAAATCACAAATATCTTTCCTAATGTAACTATGTATGAAATGCTAATTTCCTTAAGCATGAAATTATATGATCTGTTAGTTGATGTATGAAACCCAATTTGTTGCATGCATTCAAGTAGATGCGATGGTTGATAGGAAATAGCTAAAAATTAGACCTACAAGTTTCACATAACTAGAACTTAGAGTTTGATACCCTATGATTAGAATAATTTAGTAGATATTGTAAATTAAATTATAAGTATGAATATAGCATAATAATAAAAAAAATATATAAATAACTAAGTTACAATAGTTATCTTATGTATAAATCAACTACATAATTAGTTTTTTGGTAAGAGATAAAATATGTATAAATTGGAGTTAATTTAGGTTAGTGACAGAGGTAAACTTTTCTTTAGATTGTGAACTAGTCCAGTTAAAGGTAAGGAATGACTAGGTGCATCTAGTAAAAGGTTGTGATAAGAAAGGCCTAAGGGTCTATTATGAAATGTATGGTGAAGATATCATACTTGTATAATGAAATGTGTACTAAAGGTATCATGCAAATGTATATGTTGAAGGTACCATCCCTTGTTATTCCTACCTTGAAAGTATTAATGTGTGTGTGTATTTTTGTATGTATGTATGTATGCATGTAAGTAGGATAGGTAGGTAAAATGAAAGTATGGTGAAGGTTTGATACTAGTATAATGTAAGGTATGGTGAAGGTATTAGACTTGTACAATGAAATGTATCATGAGGGTATCATATAAATGTTATGGTGAAGGTATTATAATTATCCCGTGATTATTGTATGCATAAATGTATGGATAAATGTATGATATGCTTTATGATCATATATGTATTTATTACTACCTTATCAAAATAAAAAACTATATATCACTATAACAAAAAGCATCTTTAGTACAGTTAAAGGGTGGCAGCTGATCCAAACTGCCGCTAAAGACATGGATAAAGTGACCTAAGTTCGATGCTTGCAAAAAGCAAATGTTATAGGCAATTTTTAATGACAATTTTGCTAAACCGCTATTGAGTATCAAATGTTTAATGGTGGTTTTGTCAAAACCCCTACTAAGTACTAAATGTTTAATGGTAGTTTTGTACAACAGCTGCCAAATACTAAATGTTTAACAATAGTTGTATGAAAACCACCATTAAGAGCATGTTGCCACAGTAAAAATCGATTTCCTTTTTCTTTTTGGATGAAACCTAATCAATCTTTCCTCATGCTTTTCCTTTCACCTGAAAACGATAATCAGACTTTTTTTTTTCTCTTCGAATGCTCATATCCTGCCTTTGAGCTTTGCGATAGTGAAGTATCTGGGCTTCGTGGATTCAATTTGCTATAAAACTCCATCAATGTTGATGGTTTTAACCATTACAATAATAATCAATTTTAGTGGAGTTACAAGTATAAGTACATTTGGTCTATCTCTTGGTATATGGCTATATTGATTTTTATTTTGGTGGATTTGGAGTCTTTTAGGTCTTTTTGTGTACTCTATTTTGTCAATTTGCTTTATTTAAAAATTGTTCATTCAGTTTATAATTATGGCGCACAAAAGCAAATCTTTTGGTTTGAAGAAAGGCATTTTAGTACTAAGTGTGCACCTTTTGACTATAAGGAAAACCCCTTTGCGGATTTGTTTTAGGACAAATCTTTCAAGCAACATTTGCCCTTTGACTAAAAAATTGATGCCAAAATTGTCAATGCATAAGAAATTAAAGTTTCCATGGCTCATAGGAATGTTGACAAATTGCAATATAATATTCAAATTTTAGAAAATACCAATAGAGGATTAGTAGAGCAAGTTAATGATTTAAGAGTTCAGTTGAACCAAGTGCAACAGGATAGAGAGTTTATTGCATGTATAAACAATCTAAAGGATGAAATTAAGCAATTGAAGGGTTAAAGGGTGAGAGCAACAATTGAAGGAGTTGACATCACTTCTAAAAGATGAAACCAATTCTCTTCATCTCAATCAAAATATCGATAAATTAATCTCAATACATTATGATGTACATGCTTTGTTCAACTTTGTGTTGTGTTCTATTTATGTTTTTTTTGTGACGAGATTAACCTTGGTTTTTTATATCTGTTTTATTTTGCAAAATATTTTATAACCTTGGTTATTTTATAAAACTAACTTATATTTTGCAAGCTACAAATAACCTTATTTAGCAGTCTTGCTTAAAACAGTCATAGAAGCATGAGTTAAAAGGTTCATGGATGATAGTGTAGTTAATAGATTGTATGTCTTCACATAAATTTATATGTCTTTAATAAAGTATTTCTATGGAATGTGACCCCTAAGAGACTATTTTTTATGAGTCTCAATCATTAGGCCACTTGCCTTTGATATATTTAAAATAGAATTTGAAAACAAACTTTGACTTCAAAAAATAAAAAGATTGAATATGTTGAACTTTTATGAAAGATTGGCCCCAAAATGGCTGAAAATGCATGACAATGGTGAAACTGTGACTGGATTTCTTAGATAGAGATGTTGTTATTATGTTAGACAAAGACTATGACTTGGTCCATGTCTTTTTGGTTGAATTAGTCAAAATCAAAATGACAACTACTCAACAATCTGCCCTTATTTATGTATGCCTTTATTGGACCAAATGACAAGTACTCATTCATTCAGGGAATCTTATGGTTTCCATGTCATTGTTATTGGATGTTTCTAGCTTCCATTATCTTTCCTCTTTGGGTTTTAAAAATAATTGCTCTAGTATTCTTATTAGTTTATAATGGAATCTTGGTCAAAATTCAAGGCTTTTATTTTTGCTATCTCTTAAAGCATACTTCATTATAGTGTAGTCAATAGATTGTATGTCTCATAAAGAATTTACACTAAATTTATATGATGTTTTTGTTCCGGTTGTTGAAGTTGTCTTCACATTATGAAAACTATGCTACATATTTATTAAAAAGTGCTTTCTTGTAAACTTTGTCTGTGGAATTTTCTTATAATTTTTTCTCGTGTCTTAATAGGTGAGAGTTGAAAATCTTTGCAAATTGTATGTCTCAGGCTCTCAGCTCTAGTTTTTCTTATATATGTCTAGATCTAATAAAGTTTACTTGTTCCAGGATTTATGTGCAAACAATATTGATTAAGGTTTTAAGGTTGTGTGTCT
Source organism: Saraca asoca (assembly GCA_026873985.1). Lineage (NCBI taxonomy): Eukaryota > Viridiplantae > Streptophyta > Magnoliopsida > Fabales > Fabaceae > Saraca > Saraca asoca. Next base: position 6,174 of record JANHAO010025258.1, read on the forward strand.
AGTCTAGCTTTAATATATCTAGTAATTTGCTATCATGCATCTATAAATAAAAAATTGTGAAGCAATTTGATTTAGTGTTGGAAAGAGGGACTTAAACTTATGAATGAAGAGCTTATCTTAATAGTATGATTTTTGTTTGACTTGAAATGGTCACAGCAAGCTACAAATTTCATCTAGACATGCTCTTCTAATTGCTCTTGTCCCTTGGCTGGTTTATGATATTCATTAGTGGTAAGTCACTATTGTGTTGAACACTGAGGTTATCAATCTCTATCATGTTTAGTAGTTATCTTTATGTTTTACTTAAGAATTTTGAATTTAATTGTAGAAGTCAACTTTTTATGTTGTGATTGATTGATAATTGCTTCTCATATAGACATTAAAAGGAGCGCAATTAGTTCTTTACAACAAGCAGTGGACATTGAAGATTAGTGCTTATCTTTAGATTTAGATTAACTAAAGGGTAGGCTGCTTTGCCACTCAAGAGGAACAGGGCATGATCAAAGAGCTTCTTTTTCATTTGAGCTATAAGCTGACATCTCATCGTTTCTTTGCCAAACTAAATAATTTATATTGATTAGGTTTTTGTCTGTGCTCTCACTTTTTCTCAAGCTCTACTTCTATTTTCATTGGATTTTGAATGAATGTAGTCAAATATTTACTTCTAATTTCTTTGCTTATGGTGTTACTGTGATATTTTCCCTTGGTGATCTGTGTAAATTGAGCTGCTTTCATGGATGTGTTCTAGAATTTTCTCAGTGGCCAAACACATGTTTTTTTACAAAGCATTGTAGATCAATCTTTCATTTGCTTTATGTTGTGTTAATATTTTGTTAACTTAGCTGCTCAGTTGCAAGATTTATTGGTATGGATCAATTTTTTAACTAAAAAGACATCAGCAATCTCTGCATATGCCTGGATTATAAGGACTTGCCTTATGCTATATGGAATTTTGTTCCCCAGAGGCATAGTTAAAGAAATTAGTCAACAATGAAAAGTTTGGTCATTTTTAATTCTATCAAATTCAAATCGGATGGCATGAATGGAATGAACTATGTGATCCAAAGTAATTGAAGCAAATTCAAATAGAAAGAGCATACATCTGATGTGAGTACAGGGCATTGTCCATATTAACATTTTTACAAAAATGAAATGAAAATTTCAACTAATCCTGAAAGCAATATCCGATCCAAAGCAGACAATGAAAAGCCTACCGTGGGCGGTGATTCTACATGTGTGGGTGCTAGTGCATGTATACATGGATAGATATAGATACAAGTCACCAAGAGCAAGTTAAAAGTGAACAAGTAATGAAACCATAAGAACATAATAATGTTTCAGAAACTAGACCATTGGTACACCACATCTTGTTCCCATTAATTATGTAACCCCCATCCACACAGTCAGCCTTATATTTCATGCTGACAACATCAAAACCAGCTACAAGAAAGGCCGTTTCACTTGAAAATTTCCTTGGATATATGAATTTTTTTAATTCTTATTTTAATTAATTAATAATTATTTATTTATTTATTTTAATTAGTTAATAATTATTTATTAATTATGTAAATTACTTAAAAATTATTTATTAATTAATGAATAATTAATTTAAAATTTAAATAATTATATATGACTTGTTTAATTCTTATCTTAATTACTAAATAATTATTTATTTGCTTAATAATTCTTATTTTAATCACCTATCTTTGTTCATTAAGAGTTTGCATAGCTTGTTTAGTCATCTTTTACACAAACCCCTCTCTAACTTTTTTTCTTTCTAACTTTTGCTTTGATTTGTAAGGACACAACATAGGTTTGATATATCTATTGACAATTAAAATTACATAGGTTTGATATATCTCCTTTGTTGTTTTCATGACTTTTTGCCTTTTCCTTTTAATCTCCTTGTAAGAAAGTTATTTGTATTTACTATATTATGAGGTTGTTTGTTCATGAGTCCAAAATATAAAAATATGTAAACCTTTTATAATATTCATTCTTGGATAGGTAGTGTACTAGCCATGGTAATGGACAAATCTTGGATTACTTTGCCTAGGAATATGACTAAATATGCGAAGGGTTTAGAGGCTTTTTTGGATTTTGCACTTTTAAATTAATCTATTTAAGGGAAAATAAAATGTCCATGTCTTGATTGTAGATTCAGGCAATGGTTGACTAGAAATGAGGTCTATGAACACTTGATACTGAAACAATTTCTAGATGGATAAGCAAAGTGGATTTAGCATGGGGAATCAATTGTTATAGACACCTCAACTAGGAAGCATCATGGCAATGAAACATCTACATTAAAGTCCCACAAGAATTCAATTAATGAATGACAAATGATGCGTTTGGGATCTTTAGACACAATTTGCATGAACTTAGAGCATTAGTAGAACCAATTGTTAAAGATGAGGAGTTAAATCTAAATAAGGGTCAGAATGAACAAGTTAGGGAATTTTATAAGTTAGTAAGAGATGGAAATCAAGAAATGCATGAAGGGTGCTCCAAGTACTCAAAACTCTCTTTTATAGTCAAACTCTATGACAACAAGAGCTTGTGTGAGATTACTAATGAAGCAATGTCCATGATATTAGAGTTGCTGCATGATGCATTTGCTTATGCAAAGATCTTGAGTCTTTGTATAAGGTTCAAAAAATCATTAACAAGCTTAAATTCAACTACACAAAGATACATGCATGTCCAAACAATTATATGCTTTATTAGGGAAAGGATGCAGATAGACAAGAGTGCAAGGGATATCATACCTCTAGATGGAAACCAAAGGGCAACAATAATTAAAAGGTTGCACTCAAGAGTAGAAAGGAAGGGAAGAAAACTCTTGTGAAATTGTTATATTACTTTCCACTTAAGTCACATTTGCAAAGATTATTCACGTATCTAAAACTACAAAGCACATGAAATGACATGTTGTGGCGAGTAAAAATGATGGTTTAATAAGACATCCAAAGGATTCCAAAGCATGGAAGATGTTTGATTCATCAAACCCAGAATTTTCTTTAGATCCACAAAATATGCAACTTGGCCTTGCTAATGATGGTTTCTACCCTTATGAAATTTAACCACTAGTTATAGTATATGGCTAGTTATTTTAATTCCCTACAACTTACCTCCCTGGTTGTATATGAAGCAGGCATTTTTCAATCTCTCAATGATTATTCTAGGGAAGCGAATGCTTGGGAATGACATAGATGTCTACCTCCAGCCTCTTATCCAAGAATTGCAAGAGTTATGGAATGATAATGTGAAAACATATGATGCATTGATGTGTATTTTTCGCAAGTGCACAGTATAGTTATAGTAGATACCAACAAATATGGGTCGAATCCCACAGGAATCTCGTTATCAACTACTAGAGTTTGCAATGTAAGTTGTCTAAATCAACAAAGAGTATTAAAGATAATAAAGAGACTTAATGAAAGAGTAGCAAATAATTAATAAGAAAAGTTCAATTATAAAAGCCTAAGATCGCGGTTTCACCACACTTATGGTCCTTAACAAATAATTAAAATCTTTCCTATTGTAATTACTTAGATAATTGATGATGGTTTTGCCTAAGTTAATTACTAGCCTCTTTCAAGGCCTAATAATAGTACTGAAATCAACCTAATTGCCTACTTTCATGGTTCAGATTAATTTAAGCCCTTTATGATCAATGCTAACCAATTCAATTCCTAAAGAAACTCAATCTATTTTCATGATTAAAATCTCTTAATTCAGTTGTTAGGTTTTCGGTGATAATCTTCTCCTTTTGGTACTTCAACTATCTACCTAAGATTAGACAAAATATTAGCCAAATACTTTATCAAAAATTCAGCGGGCATAACAGTTGAATCAATTTATACCAGGTAATCACAATAGAAAATCAATCAATGAAAACAAAGAACCATAATTGGGCTATTCCCAATCCTAAAATAAAATCTACTCAGACATAATGGAAGTAAAAGCCAAATTCATTAATATAAAGAACTTTATAATATTCAAAACAAAGCAAAAGAAATAAAGATGAAGATTAAAAAGAGAAAACCAAGATGAAAAGAAAGTAGAATGCTTGCAAGAATTTTAATCCAAAAGAGAATCTCTTAATCTCCGAAGAATGTAAAATCTATGTAAGCTATCTTAAAACTATCTAATGACTCCATCATGTTGCATAATATTAGCTTTTATAGCAGGATGATAGAGGCTAGAGCGCGACTGTGTTTGGTGACACAGGCTGGCCGTGTTTCAGGCTGGGAGATGTTGAGGAATGCACCAAACACAACCATATCCTAGGACACAGCCAGGCTGTATTTGGTGCTAGCTTCTTCAATTTTCTAGCTTCAATCACAGTTGAGTTAAGTTCTTTATAGGGCTTCTTTCTAAGCTTCTCCTTAATCCAAATATGCTTTGAACTTCTGCTTTCATCCTCCTTTCCAAGCCTTTTTGCCAACCTACAAAGAGAAATATAAACCACAGCAGTACTAAAGAACCAATAAACTAAACTAAAACAAAAAAAGATGCAAAGTCACAAATTAATAATGAATCAAGAGGTAATAATCAACATAATAATATATATTTTACTCGTTTATCAACTCTTCCATGCTTGAACCTGTGCTTCTCCTCAAGCAAATTATAACATATGAACACACTAGGAAAGGGGAATTTACGCTGTCAATTCAAATAAATAGATGTGGCATAACCAATTCTATTCCTAATCAGCAAGACATCAATAGAAATATAAATAAGCATTCAAGGGTTAGTCTTCACTTGCCTAATATAAAACCTTAACTTCTATATTATACACATCACCCATTGTTATCATGCATCAAAATGATCTTCAAGGCACTCAAGTAAGATCTTCATCCTTCATATCTCCCCAGATTACTTTGCCCTTGTTTATTCACATTTTTTTTTGTTTTTCTTTTCAGTGAGTGCATTTGGTGCTCCATCTCACTAAGGTGTAAGCATCTGAGTACTCATACCAAAGGCCTTTTTGAAACTCAAAATTAGGTACTCAGAGTGAAGACCTTTTTGGGTTTTTTTTCTTTTTTTTTATTTTTTTAAATATTTGATACCCTCATTCTTCACCTTTCCCTAACTTCAAACTTTCATAATGCTGAGATTCATAAGGTGCATACAAATTACAGTTCAACAAATAAAGTATTTTTAAGAGGCCTAAGGTTCAATTCTAGGAAAGAAAGACTAAACCAAAAATACTCATTCAAAATCT
>JANHAO010025259.1:0-11409 GCA_026873985.1 Saraca asoca
ATTGAATTGCCATTAAAACGTAATATAATGTATGCAAACAAACAATCATCCCATGATTGGCTTCTAGGGCATACACCAACAATTTGAACATAGCCTAAATGTAAAAAGTTGTATATTGATTTTTGTTTGTCAATGTTCTTTATTGAAAAAAGAACAAATTCTTTCTTCAGAGGGTCAAATTGATAAATCTTTCTTTAATTTTTATAACATATGTTGATTTGTTATAAAACTAAAAACTAGATTTGTAAAGCTCTTTGTTTGGGATTCTAGGCATTTCCCAATTATCTGTTTGTTAATTAAAACATTCAAAATCTATTTGCTTTTTGAAAATAGATTTAGAGTTTTCTTTAAATTTAATTTTTGAAGATAATAAAGATGAAGATGAAGAAACTGAAACACATGAAGATAAAGAACGATGCATGAGAAAATTGAAAAATCTCCACTTCCAATATCAAAGCTTTTAGGTTTCATAAAGATATTAATATGAATAGTAAATTACTTTGCCATATGAATTAAATATTAGTTTCTCAATATGAACTTTATGATCTGAATTATTTAGCCCCTTCTAACGTTTAACATGAGAGTACGGAATATAGAAGTAGCCCTTTTTCTCTAAACGTTCTCATAAATGGGGACTTACACTTCTTTATGAACTCATGTTTTACTGAGTGCTATCAATTTTCTAGAATAGAGGTTTATACTCAAAGACTAACATAAACTTCATGAAAACAATAACAATTTTCTACTCATATACATATCTTGACCTCCCTTCTAGCTTTGATATTAGAGATTGCATAGGTGGCCTCTAAGATAGAATGTACAAGAGCTAAAATTAAAAGAAGTAAGGATTACAGACAGATACACACATATATGGGCATTGATTTAATTTTTGTTGGTTGATTATCATCTATTGAGTTTATAGATGGATCACAAGAATATTTACAATAATTGACAAGTTGCTAATGATATTATATATTTAAAAATTATTTTTAAGTGTTAAAAGAATTTATATATACTTTTATGCAATAACCTTTTTGAAAGGGAATAGAACAAAAAAGGAAAGACATGTCATGACTTTTCATATTTTTGGTTAGGGGTTATAAGGTTAGAAAAATTTGGTAACATAAGGTGGTTCCACTCTTAGATTAATAAATGCATGATAAGTTATAAACTTTAACAACAATAGTTAGATCACAAAAAGTAGGAAAAATCTTTGACTTTTTACAAGAAAAAATATGTTGTTTTTGCAAAAGCTATGGGGATACATATAGGTATAGGTTTTTTAAGTACTCATTGATATCCATCAGAAAGAGCAAGATATGTAATGACCTATATAGGGGTTTGGAAGTTTAATTCTCAGGATAATCTTGACACACTTGTCATAATTAAAAAAACAATAAGTTGTTTGGACAAGGTAATGTTTGGAATTAGTTGTCTAGGTTTGGAAGAACATGTTAGACAAGTTTGGTGGCAATATGTGCCAAAATGCAAGTTTTTAGTTCATTGACAAGATCTTCAATCATTCAAGAAGCTTGCAGACTTAAGGTCGATAGGAGTCCTTTGGGTGCAAGAGAAAAAGAGGGAAAAGGGATATGGAAAGAGAGAGAGGGATGTTAAATCTTTGACCTAAGGTCAAATGGTAGTATTTTTTATGAAAATACTAAAGAGAAACACTTAAAAAGAGTTTTTAAGAATTGAATCGACAAAGATAAAAAGAAGAAAAATGGGTAAAATGGGAAGTTGATGAGTTCAGGAAAGTTTGACAACATAATTAAGGTAAGGATCTCTTTATCTAAGACTCTCCTCTCAAGCTCTTGCTTCATTTGATGCTTTCAATTAAATTTAAGGCTTTAATTGTTGTTAGTAATTTTTTCAAATCTAAGTGTTTTTAGTAAGCTTCTAGAATCTCATGAGCTTACAAAAGACTTGGAGGTCAATGATGGATTGCTAAGCAACTTGGGAGTCCTAAAAACACTTAGAACATAAGGTGGTGCATCTATCACCCTTTCAATTTAGGGTATAACACTACTTATGTTAGAACAAGCAAAATGAGCTTAGAATAAGTTCTTAAAGGATGTAGTTAGGGAAAGGACAAGAGAGTTAGAGAATAGGCAACAAAAACTAGAAGGATCTTAGAAGAAAAGTTAATTAGGTCAAATGGGTAATTGAAATAACCAAATAGAAATACAAGGGAATAAAAGGAGTTGAAACTATGGTTAGTACTTAATGATCTGAATAAGGAACGAAAAGAGTATGGAAGACATAAAGGAAATCAATAAATAGAATTTGGTTAAAGAAAATGGAATCCTAATAATGTGAAATTGTTGCCTTCAGTTTTGATTTTGTTGTTCTCCATTACTTGAAATAGTTGCTTTCAGTTTTGATTCCCCTGTTTTAGTTACTTGAAATGATTGCCTTTTATTTTGATTCACTTTCTCTATTTCCTCCCTTCAGTAATGATTTGAGCATGTATTGAGTGGTCCATACCTAGCATGAATTTCCTCTTTTTCTCAATGGCAATCACGTCTTGATGGGATGATGTTAGTTTTAGCTTTTATATATTCGAAAGATCTCAAATGGTCTCGTGCTTGGCTATTCCTAACTTTTACACCATCTTTGAGGAATTTTAAATAGGTATGAAAGTCTTTTGCTCTACTCAAAGCTTGGAAACACAATGACATTTTATAGCAATGGCTAAAGGTACAATCTTTCTTTTCACCATACTGACATACTTGGGCATGCTAGTTTTTTTTTTTAAGCTTTTAATTGGTATCAGAGCCCTAATATGCTTTTGCCTTGCTTGGGTTTTCACTATTTTCTTTCATTTTCATTTTTGACTAAAATTTGAATGCTTGATTGAATTTCTTTTTCATGCTTTTTAGGAAAACATAATTTAAAGATATGTAAGAAATGAAATTCTAAACATTTTGCCTTTGGAAATTAAACAAAATTGAACTTCCTAGACTGAGAAAAAGGCAAGTCATCCAACTAGGTCTGTCTTGGATTGAGTCAACTCCAAGATAAACTGGCAGGAGGTTCAAAGAGATTGGAAAAAAAGACTATAGCGTGTAGGTTCGAACCCATGCCAACCAAGTAACAAAAGACACATTTTACCAATTGTTTCATGAAATCTTCTTAATCAATATAGCAATATATTTTATATTTGATTTTAATTTCATTTTCCCTTGCCTTTATTTCTCATTTTTGAAAGATATTAGGAGGAGCTATTTGTTGAATATATTTACTATTTTGAGCAACTGTTTTTGGAATTTAGTTTATTATTATTATTCAAATAATACAATTTATAAATGTATTAATTGTTTGCAGTTTTTTATACATGAAGATGTTATTTCTAGAAAATAAGGAAATTACCTAAAAATTATGCTTTATTTAATGTTTTGTGAATTATATTACATTTGGTTAAATTTGGATATTAGTCACAACGTCCCAAATTATACTGAATTATATATATACATACACATATATTTGGGATTAAATCACATACAGTATAAGACATCAATTATAATTATGCATATTAAATATGATAAATTTTATCACCCAGGAATCTTATCATATTTGTATGTATAATTAGGATGAAATGGCAAAATTTTTTCCTCTTAATTTGCCCACACGGATTGAGAAAGAACAAATTTGTTAGATTTATCATTTAGCCTAAATTTTGAATAAAAACTTAGCCCATAAGTAGTTTTTATTTGTAATTTTGGATGCATGATTTGCGTAGGTAATTCATGCAATTTATATTTGTCTTTTAATGGAAGATTGTCTATTTATTTATTTATTACAATTATTCAATTTGTAAACCTCTCAAATATCCATAAAGATATTCTTGACCTTAATAGTGATAACTATAAAGTCTGGAAGGAGAAAATTCTCCTCTAGTTAGGGTGGATGGAAAGGAAAAACAAACCATCTAAACCCGGTGACACTAGCTCATAAGCTGAAGTTGATCTTTATGAACACAAGGAGCAATCCAATCACCTCAGTATGATGTACATAATGACTCCGTGATCATCAATAAGGCTTACTGGGTTTCATGGTGTAAATGAGCACATCATGAAAATGAACGATATAGCAACTTAACTTAAGACACTTGAGGTTAAGATGTCAAATTCTTTTCTTGTAGATTTTGTTTTGAACTCGCTTCCACAATAATATGACCATTTTAGGATTTCATATAACACACATAAAGACAAATGATTTATCAATGAACTTTTGACCATGTATGTCCAAAAGGAAGGCAAATGATTGATGAAATTAGATTAGAGTGCACATGTTGTGACATAAGGAAAGAATGAGAACTAAGCCAAGCAGAAAGGGAAGGGTAAGATATCCATTTAGATTGAATTCAAGAAGGAATCTAAGTATTTTTTTGGTAAAAAAGAAAGGGCACATGAAGAAGGATTGCATAGAGTTTAAGACTTAATTACTAAAGAAGGTAATCCAATCTCATTTTTATGTTATGAATCTCATCTAGTTAATGTTTCCGATAATAATTAGTGGATTGACTTTGGTTCTTTAATCCATGTTTCAAATAATTGTTAGGGATTCCTAAACCATAAGAAGCCAGTAGGAAGTGAGTAGAACATCTATTCTAGAAATAAGATAAGCTCACTTGTGGAGGCTATTGGGACATATCATTTAGTTCTCAATAGTAGTTTTGTATTAGATTTGGAAAAGACCTTTTATGTACCTAGTTTTTCTAGGAATTTAATTTCTATTCAAGACTTGTGCCACTTTGATTCTTATCTAATTTTTCAAATGCAAAATTCAAATTATATTATAAATATAAGTTTTTGGCATTGGTTTTATGCCTGGTGATTTTTTTCAAAATAACCTACATGATAATACTCCTTATGCAATAAACATTGGTATTAAAAGAAATATTATGAATGAAAATTCCTCTATGTTGTGACATCATAGACTAGGGTATATATCTCTAAAAAGTATTAAAAGGCTAATGAATGATGGAGTACTTAGTACTTTAGATTTCACAGATTTTAGCACTTGTATATACTACATTAAGGGAAAGTAGACTAACAAGTTAACAAAAGTTACCAAAAGGAGTTTGAATTTATTAGAGATTTTATATATAGATATATGTAGCTTAGATATGAATGTATATGGTTATAGGTATTTCATCAACTTTATGAATGATTACTCATGATACATGCACCTCTACTTGCTTTATAATAAGAATGAAGTATTAAATGCCTTTAAGGTATTTAAGGCAGAGGTAGAGAGATAATGCCATAAGCAAATAAAGATCATGAGATATGACATAAGTAGAGAATATTATGGTAGGTGCACTAAAGATGGACAAGCACCAAGTCTATGTGCACTTTTTTTCAAAAGTATGGGATAGTAGCCCAATACACCATGCTTAGGTTTCTAGACCAAAATGGTGTGGCAGATAGAAGAAACCAAACTTTGTTGGACATGTTACAAAGCATGTTTAGCAACTCCAAGCTTCCTAAGTCCTTATGGACTAAAGCCCTTAAGACAGTTGTGTATGTATTAAATTGGGTTCCAACCAAGGCTGTTCCAAAAATGACTTTTGAATTATGGAAAGGTTGGAAATCAAGTTGATGATATATATGCATTTAGGGATGCACGTCTGAGGTAAGGGTGTATAATCCATAAGAAAGGAAGATAGACCTAAGGACCATTAGTGGCTATTTTGTTGGATATGTTGAAAAGTCCAAAGGGTATAAGTTTTATTGTTCATCTCATAGCATTAGGTTTCTAGAATTAAGAAATGTGAAATTTTTTGAGAATAACTTGATTAATAGGAATGATCACAATTCCACCTTAAGTTATGGGTGATTAAGCTATGTAACACTACTCAAGTCCAAACAGGGGTTAAACAACTAATCGTTGATATTCCATAGTTTGCTGATGATAGTTTAGTAAAGCCAATACCAATTATACACCATATTCCTGGGAGGATGATGATGCAATATGAAGAAGGTCAACTAGAGATAAAAGATTAACAATACCTAATGATCACCTTGTGTACCTACAAGAGTCTGACTATAATGTTGAAGCTAAAGATGTCCCTCAAACATTTTCACATGCCATAAGTTGTAAGGAATCTGAGTTATGGTTTAATGCCATGAAGGATGAGATGAGTTCTATGGTATCTAACAAAGTTTGGGATCTTGTTTCGTTGCCTACTGGTGCAAAGGCCATTGCATGTAAATGGGTCTTTAAAACTAAGAAGGACTTATTAGATAACATTGAAAGATATAAGGCTAGCTTGTTACTAAGGGATTCACTCAACATGAGGGAATCAATTACACGGAGACTTTTTTCTCCTATATCAAATTAACATTCTCTTTGTGTTAATTTGGCATTAATAACTCAATTTGATTCAGAATTACATCAAATGGATGCAAAAACTGCATTCCTCAATGATGAATTAGAGGAAGAGGTTTATATGAAATAATTAGAAGAATTGTCCTCGAGTGATGGTGAGCATTTGGTTTGTAAGCTTAAGAAATCTATATATAGGCTAAAGCAAGCCTCCTATTAGTTGTATTTAGAATTTCATGATGTTATCTCTTCATTTGGTTTTGAAGAGAATATCATGGATTAATGTATATACTAGAAGGCTAGTGGGAGTAAAACTTGCTTCCTTATGCTGTATGTAGATGATATTACTTGTAACCAATGATAAAGGGTTGCTACATGAGGTAAAATAATTTCTCTCCAAAAAATTTCATATAAAGGATATGGGTGAGACATCTTATGTCATTAGCATTATGATCCATAAAGATAGATCTCATTATGCTTTGGGTCTATCTTAATAAACCTATATTAATAAGGTTTTAGAAGATTTTGAATGAAAGATTGATCACTGAATGTGGCACCTATTGTAAAAGGGGAAAGATTCAATTTGAATCAATGCCTCAAGAATGATTTAAAGAGGAAATAGATGTGAAACATTCCATATGCTTTTGTTGTCAGAAGCTTGATGTATGCTCAAGTTTGTACAAGACCTAACAATTTATTTGTAGTTGGAATGTTAGGAAGATATCAAAGTAATCCAGGTATGGACCATTGGAGAGCTACAAAGAAAGTAATATGATATTTGAAAGGGACCAAAGACTACATGCTAACTGACAAGTGTACTGATAGTTTAAAGGTAGTTGGCTACTCTAATTCAGACTTCGCTGGTTACGTTAATTCACCAAAATCAATGTCAGGTTATTTTTTCATGCTCACTAGTGGATTGGTGTCATAGAGGAGTGTGAAGTAGTTGTTGACTGGTACGTCTACCATAGAAGCTAAGTTTGTTTCTTGTTTTGAGGCTATCTCACATAGTGTATGGCTAAAGAGTTTCATTTTTGGGCTTAAAATTATGGATGCTACTTTTGGGTCATTAAGGATATTTTGTAACAATTTTGCTGTGATTTTCATGGCTAAAAATAATAAAAGTGGGTGTCAAAGCAACACATCAATATCAAGTATTTAGCTATAAGAGAACATATTAAGAAAAATAAAGTGGTCATTAAACACATTGGCACTGAATTAGTGATAGCTGATCCTGTGACTAAAGGGACACCATTAATAAAGTTTAAGGATCATCTGATATGAATAGAACTTGGTTCCACCTTGTAAATCTGATATAATACTTATATCATTTATAATGAAACTCAGTATTATTATCTCTATCATGGTGTACACATTTATATTTGAGTATAATAATTTTGTTGGGCCCAGAATAAATGTAAGGTTTATTCATTAGATTGAATAATTAAATACAAAGTGATACAAGGAAGATAATAATTATTCTTAGAGGATTTGTCACTTTGATCCATGTATTTTGTTACTTCATTTGAGTAGACAAATTCATGCACTATAGGTGTTATTATAAATAACACGTATGGGCCAAATGGGAGAATGTGAAATAGCTACCTTCAATTTTGATTCCCTTGTTTTTGGTTACTCAAACAATTGTATTAAGTTTTGATTCACTTCCTTTATTTTCTCCCATCAATAACGGTTTGAGTGCACATTGAGTAGTCTATACCTAGCATGAATTCCTTCTTTTTCTCACTGGCAATCACGTCTTGATGGGATGAAGTTGGTTTTCACTTTTATACATTTTGAAGGTTACAAAAGGTTCAGTGCTTGGCTATTCCTGACTCTTACACCATTTCTAAGGAATTTTGAACAAGTATGGAGGTCTTTTGGTTTGCTTAAAGCTTGGAAATACAGTGATGTTTTATAGTAATGGTTGGAGGTATGATCCTTGTTTCTATCATGCTTATATATTTGGGCATGCTATTTTTCTTTTTAAAAGCTTTCAAATAAAACTTAGGATAAACTAGGAATGACTAAGATAAGTAGATAGCAACTTAGGTTTTGGAAAACTCAAAGGAACTAGATAAGGGAACTTAAGACAGGAATAAATGAATTGCATTAGTAATTAAAATATCAAATATAAGATACATACACCATAGGGAGAGATGTTAAATTTCAATTGGCTAAAGGAAGGAGAGATGTTAGAAGGTACATCAATTGCATTTATATTTCATTCTAATTTTCTAATTGATGGGTTTTAATTATTTGATTATGTTTTATGATTAAATGACTATATTTGTTTAGAGTAGGATTTCCTAATAGGTTTTGTAAATCTTGTTTTGATAAATTATTTATGCTTTGTTTTTGGAAAAGAGAAAAGATTAAGAAAAAGGGAAGGAATATGGTTCCCTTTGATGAGATTTGCATGAACAAGGTTTCTAATTTTTTTCTTGATTTGTGGTTTTTATATGCTAGCATTTTTGTACAAGAGATTTTGATTGATACGACATCCTAGAATTAGGTAAGGATGTGGTAAATTAGTTTGAAGATTGGTGTTTGGGATTTATGAGATGATCTGGGCATATGACACAAGAGAGTTATAATATATATATATATATATATATGTATAAATATGAACTGAAGATGATATATGCATGTGAAAATGTTTGGTACTGAGGCCTATATTATGATATATGGGAGGAAAGATATTTATTTGACTGGACTAGGGAGTTGACCTTGGTCCAAGCTATTATTGGCTATATCATTTAGCACTTAGGTGCATCCTCTTAGTGATTTTCTTAAAATGTTTTCATGACAAATTAAAGGGATGTAGAAAGGGATTTTGAAATGTTATTGAAGAAAATGATATTTCCAAGGAAAAAAATTACTTAGGTATGCATTTTACATGTTAAGAATGGGTAAATTTAGGAAATGTAAGTTTTTGTATAGATTAGTTAAAGGCCGTGAGAAAGAGAAATAATGTGAAGATAATGGTACGACTATAGTTTGGAATAGAAAGACAATAGGAAAGGAAGAGATAGAGGAAGAAAGCATGACGTTAGGGAGAAGTAGAAAAGTGATTGAGATGACAAATAGAGCCAAGGTGGTTAAAGTAGAGAGAGATAGAGGAAGGAACGAAATTTTTATTATGATGATCAAGATAGAGATTATAAGTAGGTAGGCACTGAAATAGACATCGGTATTTAAGACTATAGTACTGGTTCATTATGATATATTAACTTTCTTGAGTAGAATTGGTTTTTTTGGCTTCTGGTGTAAGAAGGTCCTCAATTGCTTTCATTTGTTATTGAATTTGGGATTGTTTTTGCTTTGGAAAATCGTATGCATTTCATTTTTAAACATATGCTTTTTTTTAAAACATTTGCATTTTATTTCTGAAGTTTATTTAAAGTCAACTAGGAATCTAAATCCCCAATAAAAGAAATCTTTTTAATATAGAAGTTTGTTTTAAATAAATTAGGAATCTAAATCACCCATCTCAACCTTGTTTCAATATTTTTTTTTATAGAAGTTTAATTTAAAACGTATTAGAATTTTCTATTTGTATAAAAGTCTTTTTTTATATAGAAGTTTTTTGAAGTCAATTAGGAATCTAAATCACTGATAAAACAAATCTTTTTTTTTATAGAAGTTTTGTTTTAAATCAATAAGGAATCTAAATCACCAATCTCAATATTGTTTTGTTTAAAATCTCATTTTTTTATAGAAGTTTATTCAAAACAACATAGAATTCCAACTACCAGTATCATCTATATATTGTTTTCTTTTCTATTCCTAATATATCAATTTAGCACTTTTTCACAACCCAATTGATGAGCATAGCAATTTCATGGTTAAACGAATTTACCTTTAATTTTGGTCAATATCACAACATGGAATTTATAGATAAATCATGAAAAAGAAAAAAAGAATATGAGGACTTGTGATTTAGATGCACCATTAACAAGCAAGTTTTTCTCTAAATTTACTCAACTTACTAATGATAATGCACCTCTTTGGGCATATGTAACTATATCAAATAATAGCAAAAAATCAAGTGGTCTGGTGGAAATAGAGAGTAGTCATATAATTTTTGTCAAAAGAAAGTCATTGGTTCTTACTCTAAGGTTAGAGCACACTTACTAAAATTTCATGGTATGTCCTAAAGTAACTCCTAAATACTTGGGAGAATTGAAAACAATTGTTGAAGATGCAGAAAAAAAATGAAATTTAAATCTGTTCCATTACCTACTAACAACCAAGAACCTAACTTGGATGACAAAAACTATTTAACTTCCATAATTGTTAGATTGTTTTTTACTATTGGCCTTCCTTTTTCACTTAGCTAGAAATCCATATTATGTATAGTCTTACTGCTTTGTTGCTAGCCATAAGATAAATGTTTTTATCCTACTTGGTTATGGTGCTTTAAGAACAACTATATTACAATAAAAGAGAGATAATGTTGAGAGAATGTTACAACCCATCAAGACTTTGTGGAATTCAAAAGGGGTTAGTCTAGTTGTTGAAGGTTGGATAGATTCACAAAGGAGACATTTTATAAATTTTATGGTTTCAAGTGAAGGTGGACCTATTTTTAGAAAGGCTATTGATGGTTTCAAGCAATATAAAGATAAACACTACATAATATCCTTAATTAGGGATGTAATCAATGAGGTTGGGTGACAAAATCTTGTATAAATCATAATTGATAATGCCCATATTTGTAAAGCAGTAGGTTTGTTCATTGAGGTTCAATTTTAGCATATATTTTGCACTCCTTGTGTTGTGCATACCCTTAATCTAGCATTGAAGAATATATATGCTACTAAAAATAGTAAAAAAAAGAATGAAAAGGCATATGTTGAATGCTGTTACATCTCTCATGTAGCGGAAGGTGTATCTTTTATACATAATTTTATCATAAATTATTTAGTGATATTTGTTATATTCAATGAGTTTGTACCTTTGAAATTGCTTGATGTATGATAACTCTGTGAAAATAGAGTTATCTTAATGTTTCTAGACTTAAATTATTGAAGTATAAGAGTGATTCTTTGTAAATAAGTCCTTGTTTATAAT
>JANHAO010025260.1:0-11393 GCA_026873985.1 Saraca asoca
GATAAAAAGTGCAGAAAAATCATAAGTTAATAACAAATCAAGAGGTAATTATCATCATAATAATATGCATTTTTCCCATTTATCATTGCTCATTCATAAAATTTAGTCGGATCCCTTATTGATGACATATAAATGCTTTTAAACAACTTTCTAGCTTTACAAAACCCTTTGGAGATTGTCGTCAAGATACCTTCTTCTGAAGGATTTTCCACTAAATTGGTTTCAAGCCTAAACCTAACGATGTAGTCCTTCAGGGACTCATGCTTATGCTCAAATACCATTGTAAGGTGACAGGAAGGCATGAGCTACCTCTTCAATGCCTGGTACTAGCTGATGAATTTATGTTAACATTCTTCCTAACTACTTATACTACAAGCTAGGAGACTTCTGAACTAAGCTTGAGGGATACCTCTTAGCGTAGGTGGGAAAACACAACACTTAACTAAAGGATTGGTTATTTGCAAGTCCATCTAAACATTGAATGCATCTAGATCATCATAAGGATCAATATCCCCAATGTATAGTGGGATCATAGGGATCTTGAACTTGTAAGGAAGAGGCTATTTCTTTATCTCACTCATGAATGGGGTTCTCTCCTCGTTGTGCTCCAGGTTGTTCCAAGATCGAGGACACTCTTCTAATCACTTTAACCTATCGAAAAGCTCCTGAATCTCTGGGTCGCAAGAGTAGTGACCCGAGGTATTCCCTTGGCTGGACCCATTTGAGCTCTCTACTTGATACAAGCTTCCATATCACAAGTCTTCCTGGTCATTAGCTCAACGAGCTTTTGACTTCATCCGTGAATGGGAGGAATGAGCTGAGTGAGTTACCTGACATAGCAGTCTGGTTACAGCGATCTTATCCTGCTCTCGTAAACCTAGGGCTTGCATTAACACTTTAACCACATCGATTAGCTCCCTTATAGTGGTTCCTAGGACTTTCTAGTTTTGAAGTAATGCCTGCACTTCATTAGTTTTTAGAACAGTGACAGTAGACTGATGAAGGTCCATGGGGGAAGATCAGCGACAATGCCCGCTGTAGGCCTAGTAGAAGTTCTTATTGCAAAAAGAAATTGTTCTTTTTGTTGTACCACTCATTTTTCCATTCTAGTGATTGGGTCATTCAAACTCCTAGCAGATCTTTTCTTTGTCATTGTAAATGTGTAAGAGATCAATCAGAATACAAAAAATGAACTAGAATACAGATGATGTCCCACCAGGTGTGCCAAAATGTTGATAATGGAATCTAGTAAGGCCCAAACTCCGATCAACAAAAATAGTTCAACGTACCCCAAATAGTATTCTGGTTGCAAAATGGGTCTTTAATGGTGCAGAAATCAAAGGAATACAAGGGAAAGAGGAAGAACATCAAACACATAGAGGGTTTTTAATGTTGTTCAACAAAAACTGGGCAACACCAGTCCCTACATCCATGATAATATTATTGATCTAGTGAAAATCAGGTAGAATAATAGTATGTGTTTTTTTTCCTCCCTTATAGTGATCTCTCTCCTCTTATTTATAAAGGCTGGGAGGTTACAAATGTAATCGTGCAAGTTGCAGTTCTATTACATCAAGTAATAAATGTATAAGATAGCTTAGACTACTGCAAATTGTCTGAGGGTGTTTGTCTCCGATCTTGACTTATGGCAAGCTTCTAGCTGGGCAAGGTGCTATATCTTATGAGCTGGAGCTCTGATCATTACTGACCTTTGATTAGCGAGGTCAAACATGTTTGGCTCGAGGTCGCGGTAGTGATCTGGTGGACAGATAGGTTGGGACTTGTCTCTTAGCGAGCTAGGGCTTCTATCCCCTGGACTTGTTTTGCATCCTTAGCTCCGAGCTCGCAACTAGCAACTTGGAGCTTGTACACAGTGATCTTAGCCTCTAGGTAGGCCGAGCTTCCTTCTTCATATGGACTTGCTTGCTATTTGGCCTTGGTTAGCCTAATCTATATTAAACTAGAAAATACCCATAACAGCCTTCAATAGTGAGCTATTGAGGTTCTTACTTGCTGAACATTGTAGATGTTAGATGAAGCTTCGACGAGGCTTGGAGGTTTCATGGTTAGAGCTAGCATTGTTGGGGGAAAGCTCATCAACAAGAGCAAAGCAAAGAGCTAGGGAGGGTTAGGAAAAAAAGGGCCGGGAGGGAGAAATAATGAAGAAGTGGGCCACTCTCCTTTTATGAAACAAAGAAGAACAAAAAGGGAAAGTTAACAGCAATTAAAAAAAAGAAGAAAACTTTAACTTTATTTAATTTTTAATTATTTGTTTTTGTTTGTCCTTTTTTTTTCTTTTTAAACAAAATTGAGATTGTTTGTGTAGCTAAGGAGAGTTTAGAACGAGAATCGGTATTTTGGTCCACAACAAATTTACTTAAAACACATTTGGATTACATAATCAATTACAATATTTATAAATGAATAATTTATTATTCATTATTGAAATTGAGGTTTATTTGAGATGCATTGAATAATTAGTGTAAAAAAATAGTATATTAAATATATTATCATAAATTTTAAAATTAAATTAAACTCTAACATAATTAAGTAAAATTTAAGATACAGATTTTGTCATTGAGTAAAATAATTGATTATTTAGTAGTTAAAATAATGATATTTCAATTAATAAATAGTTTATTCATTATTCAAAATAATTAGCATAAACAACTTTTCTTTTAAATTTATTTAAGACAAAAGGTATAACTAATTATTAAATTAAAGCATTAAGAAATGTATATAGCTGACTACTAAAGTTCTTGCAATACATTTTAAAACTGTCTTATATATAATTTTCAAATATCCCAAAAAAAGAATTTTTACAAAAGTTTTTTAAAAATATTTTGGACATTACAAAACCTCCCCCTAAAAAGAAATCATCCCTGAATTCTACTACATTTTGGTGAAAACAGCGATAGGTGTTGGTAGTATAAGGAATACCTTAGCTTCAAGGGACATATGGTTTATATGATAGGTTTATATTCACTTATTTTACAAGAAGTTTCACTATACCGTTATCACAACTCATGCCTACATCCCCTCTCGTGCTACATGGATACCACCCTATATATTATTTCCAACTATCCATTTATTGAATGGACATCTCCTTCTAGTCCTCTATAATTCTGATTACATAAATGACTATTTTATTGACTTACTCTCATTAATAACTTTATTGTAATCATATCTTTACATTGTACTAGTATTGGACATTTCTTAGGTCAATTTCCTAAACTTGTGATAAGTTCCATCATGCACTAGCCATATACGTTTGACATATCCCTTGCTAACTATATAGACATCATCCTCTCTTCATTATTGGTTTCCTATTCCAACCTTAGAAATCCAAGAGT
Organism: Saraca asoca; assembly: GCA_026873985.1. Taxonomy (NCBI): domain Eukaryota; kingdom Viridiplantae; phylum Streptophyta; class Magnoliopsida; order Fabales; family Fabaceae; genus Saraca; species Saraca asoca. Next base: position 3,354 of record JANHAO010025260.1, read on the forward strand.
TACATCATTGAATACAATTATTTTAATAAAGAAGGTATATGATATACACTGCTAATTTGAAACCCAATTTAACATAATTTCAATACTATATCCAAAACTTCATGAACTTAAATCTTACCATAAAGTAAACTAAAAAAATTGTTTAATAATTAACAAGTCAATAAGTTTTAAGTATTCATAAATACTTTGCTCGTTTTGAAAATAATTAATAGATTAGATTTCTAAAATAATTTCTAGTATAGTTAATAATCCAGTTATTGTCCCTACCATTAAAATAGGATATTCATCAAAATATAAAATCCATATTTTCATAATAAGGATGACTAAATTGATTATTGTACATGTATGTTTGACATCAAAAACAACATTCACAAAACTAAGGTAATCACCTGGAACCTAAACTACCTAAAAGCTTCATATTCCTAGATCAATTCCGAGGATAGTTCTTATAACTATTCCTTTTCAATCGTATTCATAATCACTTATGCTAAATTCCTCATTTTACCTACAAAACTAATCAGCTAAATTCCTCATTTTACCTACAAAACTAATCAGAGATCCCTATATCTTAGTGTCCCTTACTTGTCTGATATTGCAAATAGATGATTCAATCTATTATCTCTATTTCTTTAAATCCTAGACCATTGAGAATTTCTATAAATTTATTATTTTTTTGGCAAAGAAGGGTTAACATAGACTATTTCCAAGAACGATCTTATTTGACTTAATCAATCATTCAGGAAAAGAAATTTGCCAATGGTTCAAGCCTACAATAGGATATCACATAAACATAAGCTACACATAAAAATAGATGTTGCTATTTCATCTCACTTTTTGTTAAATCATGCAAAAAGTTCAACCCAATTTAGCCATGGTTTTAATTGAGGAATTTCAGTGTATGAAAGTCATTCTTAGGGTGAATATAGGGCTTTCCATTGTCAAGTATTGTTCTTAAGTGACTTGTGATAACTATCTTGAGATTAGTAGTTAACTAAGTGGGTTGAAACTCAAGATTTCAATTAGGATAAGAAAAGAAACAATGAGTTAAAACTTTGGAAATGATAGAAATCAAGATTTTGGTGTTATCTACTCATTTATTTATTCCTTCTCCAATAACAAACCATTCTCAACAGTATCAATTCATTTATTTATTCTAACCAGTTACAAAACACTTCCTTAAAAAATACTCAGTTCATTAAACAAATCCTATTTTTTTATCTAGCCACAAGAATTCAACCAATAATACTTATAGTTACATCAGAAGAAACAAAACTATGGTTACACTTATATTTGACATATTTCTCACTAAGCAACCCCCAAAAAATAATAAAACTTAGAGCATCAACCAGAATTTTATTGATAACTGAAAACTCTATTACTAATTTCATCTTTCATAGCTAAATGCCTATTTTTTTAACCACTCCAAATTTTATTAGTTCAACTAGAATGTTTAATTCAACCATTAGACATACATCACTCAATTAGGCATATTTGAGTCACCCACAACAAGTCAAACACCATAATATCCATCAAGACCTTCCCATAACCACACATGAGCAACTGACCTTATACATCAATAGAATTGCTGAACCTATATAAAATAATAATGCAATATAGTCATATGTATACTCATAGACCACAAGTAGATTTTATTAACCATCTAGGTCTATTTGCATGTGTTACTAAATAGTTTTGTGGCAATTCTTATTCTTAAATAGATTAAATAGAGATAAACACTCATTAAAGAATTTACTAACAAAATTTACTGCATTAGTTAGACTTATTGACTAGTTATAAGGTTTAATACAATAAGCCAGAGATGGAAATCTCAATGACTCAGCTTCTTAGTCACTAATATGAACCTACATATCTATTTCCCTTTTGGCTCAAGCCTAATCGATTCTGATTCTGATTCCCTATTCCACTAACTTTTAAACCAAAAAAATCAATCTATTTCACCTTTCTCACTAACCTTTTTAGAACTTGCAAACTCATCCTTGACATGTAAACCTATTTTCAAACCCCTAATCCTTCATTATTATCATTATTATTTTACAACAGAACTCACAACTAAATAACATTAATGTTTATGGTGGAATTTGGCTCTACTAGAATCTAGCCAACAGGGGAGCTTCTTTTAGGACTCAAGCTATAACCTGGCTCCAATCTCAATTGACAAGTACCTAATGGCCAAAAAAAGAAAAAGAAGAACAGGAAATGCAATCCCCTTTTAACGTGGTCTGGCCAAATTTGGATGGAACTGGACCCTACATCCATGATAATGTATCGATCTTAAAAATATTTTTATAAAGTTTCAATATGGTGGGCTCTCCCCTCCCTCTACATTCATCTTCTTCCTTCTATTTATAGAGGAGAAGGGGTTACAATTGTAAATTTACAAGTTGTAAATTTGTTACATCATGTCGTATTCCTACAAAATAAAGTGTATCTTATAATTCAACTTCTGTAGATTACATTCTATAGATGAGACCCCTGTCTCCCAGATATGTCATATGCTTGTTTCCTTTTATGATTATTCTGGGTGGAAGTCACTCTTGAGCGAATTGGATCCTTAGTTTGGGGGTCACTAGCATCTTCTTCTGGGACCGCGTTCATTCTTACTAGGATGAGCTTGTGTGAGGAGGGTCACTGATCACACGAGCCAAGGCTTTGCACCTCTAACATCTTAGCAAGCTAAAGCTTTATAGCTATCTGGGCTTTTTATCATCTCATTTCGGAGGCCCTGGATCTCACCCATAACATTAAGCCCCCTAACTCTCAACTCGCTTTGTGGGTTGGGAATTATACAGTCGAAGCCTTTATTAGTTGTGCCACTTCATTTGCTCCAGAATGTTCCTTCTTTTACACGTGTCTCATAATCATAGATGCGTTTGTCTCATCTTCTCCCCAGACAATTAATGAAGGTGGTTAGGAATTCTTTCGGACCCCTTGGTGGGATCAAAGTTGCCTCTATTTAAGGCTGCAAAGATCTTTCCTTCTTATTTTAGAAAAATTCGATGGAAACTTTGGATGAGCTGCCCATTCCCCTGGTGTTTTACTTTTTCAGTGAGGCATGTATGGTGTACTACATAAGAGGCTTCAAAGGCAATATTTCTTTGGTAATGTGGAGAGATCTCATATGGATCTTGGATTATGTCCTCATGACTTTGAGGTTTTGCTTTTTCTGCTGCTCCAGTGAGCTTTCCCGGGCTCTTCCAGCTTTGGGAATCAAGGCTAGAGGAAGAAAGCTGGGGATTTATATGAGTTGGCAAGCTTCCATCTGGCAGAGGTTTATCCCTCGGTGGCCTACCTTCTAATTGGTGGGAGTTTTCCTTCTGCGTGCCAATCTTTCTTCTAGAAAGAATTAGCTGTAGTATTCTCTGGCTAGTATTTTGATTCTTTCTAATGTCCATGTACCTCGTTGAGGCTTTTTAATAAATAAAATCTTCCTTTTTTTCTCTTTTAGTACTTAGCTATTTGCCCTGCAATTCTTAAACAATAGATGTTATTTGTACACATAAGAATAACTAAACAGCTAATCAACAATGTTTTTTATCAAAAGATAAACTTGGTTTAAAGGTAAGTGAATAATATGTGAGTAGCCTGCATGGCACTAAAGCGAGCGGTCACATATGAGCTACAATATTCAATTTGCATCATAGCTATGAAATTCAAGTTGGATGATAGTTACAGAATTTAGGTCACATGATAGCTATGAAATTCAGGTCACATGATAGTTGCGACACTCAGTTCGCATGATAGCTACAAAATTTAGTTCACATGCATACGGTGGCTAACAAAGTTGCTTGTATACATAGCAAGGCCACCGCATGCACACAGTGGCTAAGAAAGTTGCTCGTACACGTGAGCTTTTAATTGAACATATGCAGTGGCTAAGAAAGTGGCTCGCATATGTGATGAGGTCACAATGCACAGTGGCTAAGAAAGTGGCTCGTATATGTGATAAAGCTACGAAGCACGATGGCTAAGAAAGTGGCTCGTACGTGTGGTAAGATCGTTGCACACACACAATGGCTAAGAAAGTGGCTCATATGCACGAGCTTTAAATTACATGCACACAGTGGCTAAGAAAGTGGCTCGTATGCATAACTGATAGTGATGCGCATACGGTGGCTAAGAAAGTGGCTCACATGTGTAATAAGACCATGATGCACGGTGGCTAAGAAAGTGGCTTGTACACGCTATGAGATTGTTGCATGCATACGATGGCTAAGAAAATGGCTGGCATGCAAGACCGTGATGCACGATGGCTAAGAAAGTGGTTGGCATGCAAGATCGTGATGCACGATGGCTAAGAAAGTGGCTCATACATACGGTAAGATTGTTGCACGTGCACGGTGGCTAAGAAAGTGGCTCATATGCACGGGCTTTAAATTCCATGAAAGCTATGGAGTTTGATCACATAAAAGTTGTGAACACTTGATCACATGAAAGCTGTGAATACTTGATCGCATGAAAACTATGAATGCTCAATCGCATGAAAGTTGTGAACACTTGATCGCATGAAAGCTGGGAATGCTTAATCACATGAAAGCTATGAATACTTAATCACATGAAAGCTGCGAATATTTAATTGCATGAAAGCTGCGAATGCTTGATCGCATGAAAGCTGCGAATGCTCGATCGTATGAAAGCAATATCGTGAAGTAGGCTATAAAAATGTGATGGCTCACTGGCGATGTTACATTTAATCATTACTCGAGATTCAACTCACGAAGTGCTTACTTCACAAATTTTCAAGACCAAATCAAACACTTATCAAAATTTTTAGGAAAACCTATATGAACTAGCCTATATGGCACGTGGGCCATTTTCACATATTACATTACAAGTTCAATATATAGTTCTCACTACAACTAGTTGCTCCTACTCGAGGCCTTGTCGAGGTCGAGGAAGCTACTATGCTGTAGGCCTTAATATGTATTCCTTCAAGCATCCTCTCTTAATCAGATCTCGATAGCATCTCTAAGAGCTTGACAATCCAAAGTGTTATGCCCCACCTCATTGTGATAGGTGCAGAACTTGTTCATGTTTCTACCTACACAAGGAGTCTATAAGGGAATGGGAGTCTGGAGGTCTTCTTTGCCCTTTTCTACAATGAATATCCTATCCAGGGTGTCTAATAGGATACTATAATGATCAAGGCAGCCTGGGTGTAGAGGTTGCTCATTCTTGGCCTTCTTGGCAGGCTGACTGTTGGAATCGCCATCTCAACTGTTATTATTCCTCTTCTTGCTTTAGGCAGAGGGGTTCACCTTATCCTTTTTTGTAGGCTCTTTTGGACTAAAAGTCTCCTCCCACCTGATTTGCTTGGTAGCCTGATCATAAAACTCACCTAGTTCAATGATTAGGGATTTCTATATACTTTTATATAGCTGACCATCTTTATGGAGTCCTGTTTATATGGCCGTCAAGAAGGCCTCATCGGATAGGCTTTCCACATTGTCAGTCTCGCATCTAAACTGAGCTATATAATCATTTAGTGATTCATGCTTATGCTAAAATATTATAACGAGATGGTAGGGGGTGTGAGTTGCTTCCTCAGCACTCAGTACTGATTGTGAAATTTTTCCTAGCACTCTTCCCAACTACTGATGCTATGAGCTAGGAGATTCCGGAACCAGGCTTGAGGTGCATCTTCCAACATAGCTACGAAGATGTGGCATTTGATCAAAGAGTTAGCTGTATGTCAATCCATCTGGATGCTGAACACATCCAGGTGGCTACGTGGTTCGCTATCCCCATTGTACAGTGGGACCGTAGGAACTTTAAGTTTACACGAGAGAGGTTCCGACTAGATATCCTTAGAGAGGAGGGATTGTCCCTCGGGCACCCTTGATTGCTTTGGCCTTGAGAGTGTTCTTCCAGTTGTTTCACCCTATGTAGCAACTCTTCCATCAGCTGAGCCAATACTTCTGGGCATTTGCTAGAAGGCTAGTGACTCTTCGTACTTTCCTGGTCAAGTGAGCGACGATCTGATGTGAGCCCCTAATTGACCTTATTTGAGCTTTCAACTTGTTGCTATTGGTGACCATTCTCTAATGTGAAAACTTCAGCTCATCTTCGTACATTTTGAGTTTATGCTTGTGCTAACACCTTAAATGCTTCAACCATTTCTTTTCCTATATATTCCAATGCCTCTTAACATTAGCGCCAAGCTTGCATTTCATCTCCTCCAGGCACAATGACAGTGGGTTGGTGGAGAACAGAGTAGGGCAAGTCGTTAATGATCTTGATGGTAGAAGAACTCACTGTATGACCTTCCAAATGGTTCCTGACGGCTTGAGATTTTTTGATTGCTTTTCCTCTGGCCATTACAACTAGACAAAGGACAAACCTAGGCATAGAGGATCAACTAAACTACAGATGAGTCCTCACAAATGGTGCCAAAATGTTGACGGTGGATTTTGGTTCTGCCAGAATCTAACCAACAGGGGAGGTTCTTTCAGTACTCAAGCTACAACTTGGCTCCAATCTCAGTTGATAGGTACCGAATGGCCAAAAGAGAAAGAAGAAGAATAGGAAATGCAATCCCCTTTTAATGTGGCTTAGCCAAATCTAGAAGGAACCAGACCCTATGTCCACGATAATGTATTGATCTTTAAAATATTTTTACAAAGTTTCAGTATAGTGGGCTCTCCCCTCCCTCTACATTCATCTTCTTCCTTCTATTTATAGTGGAGAGGGGGTTACAATTGTAAATTTATAAGTTGTAAATATGTTACATCATGCCGTGTTTGTACAAGACAAAGCGTATCTTACAATTTGACTTCTGTAGATTACATTCTACGAACGAGACCCCTGTCTCCTAGATATGCCATACGCTTGTCTCCTTTTTATGATTATTCTGGGTGAAAGTCATTCTTGAGCGAAATGGATCCTCAGTTTGGGGGTCGCTAGCATCTTCTTCTAGGAACGAGCTCGTTCTCACTAGGATGAGCTCACGTGAGAAGGGTCGCTGATTGCACAAGCCGGGGCTTCGCACCTCTAACATCTTAGCGAGCTAAAGCTTTATAATTATCCAGGTTTTTTACCAACTCATTATAAAGGCCTTAGATCCCACCCATAAAAATTAAAAATACCAAATAAGACAAAAATTTAAGAGAACTACAAGATTCAAACTCAATAGTTAATGGAGGTTTGTAAGAGAGTAAGGATGGAACAAAGGAGAATAGAAAACAACAACAAAAGTGGAAGAAAAACTAGGTTGTGATTTTAACTAAGGCAAATTTCTAAATATAATATTACAAGTCCCACAATATCTTTTATGACTTTATCACATAGATCTGCTACAATTTTAAGCTCCTAACAAAGGGGCTAACATACATAGACTACTAAATAATTTTTTCTTTCCTCACCTTTCCGATTTAGTTTATTTTATCATTCACAAACTAGTCTAAGATTCACGCATTTCTAAGGTCATTTAAAATCTCATCAAGGTAAGAAATAAGTACTTTTTTGAAATTTTTAAGGTTGAAAATATATAAAGGTTAAAGAGATGTTATATGGATTTCCCAGAAGTGTGTTTTGGATCAATTAAGGTCCGTTTGGGGGCCCAGTTGGTCTGGTAGATGCCCAAGCCAAAATCAGATGTCACCGAGCAAGAACCAAGGATCATCAAGGATGAGTTGGAGATATCTCACATTCCCTCAAGCTGAAGAACACATCTCACTGAGGGAACCCCTAACCCCTCAGCGAGAGGCCCATGGCCCTCAGAAGGGGTGATCAGACTCAGGCAACAAGGTCAGTTAGAACTATCATCTCGCTCAGCTCCCAGCTAGTCCATTTACAATGGTAGCCTATATGGAGCCCAGTTAGCAACCTGATGCACCCATTCCTTGTTGATAGCTCAGCTTCCAAACTTACACATCAGCCCCCTAGAAATCCAACAATCATTTGGCCAGCATTAATTATTTGGTGCCAAGCATTAAATATCTGGAACGGTGGAAGTAATCATTTCACAATTTACAAAATTATGCTTGTAACCCTTCTCCCTTCTATATATAGGAGGAAGAGGCC
>JANHAO010025261.1:0-11393 GCA_026873985.1 Saraca asoca
AAGAGATGAATATAATTAGTGTTATACTTGAGTTTAACCTTAAGAGAAAATTTGATTTGTTTCTATTGAAATTTAAATTTGATCGCCATTACATTTATATTTGTTAAATATGATTCATTTTTTGAAGGTTAGTTATTAGAATTCTGATCCGTTCAGTTTTTATTTGTCAAAAAAATAAAGGTTATTTGTTTTAGACCTTAGAAGGACCATTTGAGAAACAAAAGAAAATTCATTTTGGACTCACTTTTTTTTTTCTTGAAAAAATTGCCTTTTCTCTAATATATTATTGAGAACTAATTCTTTCCTTTTCTTTTTTCTTTTTTTTTTGGTGCCATTACAAATGAGTTGAGGCAAAAGCCAATTTCCATTCATCACTGCATACAGTCATAATATTTCTAATTACTACATTAGAAGTTTATCTTCAGTTTCAATTTATCCCAAAGAAACCTCTAATGGAAGAGCGCAAAAATATTATGGTAGCCATTTATGTTTGTTAACGGTGAAATCTAATAAGTCCAAATTCTAGCCAACCTAAACAGTTTTTGAAACCCCAAATTGCTATTCTGGTTGGAAGAAGAATGTATTTGAGAGATGGAGAGGAAGAACAGTAAATGCAAAGAGGTTTTTTAACGTGAGTCGACTAAAGTCTATCCCTTAACCCCTACGTCCGTGGATGATTTTATTTCTCTAGTAAAAGTTTAGCAGACTTACAATATGTATTTTTCCTCTCCTCCCTATTATATATGTTCCTTCCCCTTTTACAAAGGTTGAGAGGTTACAAATATAATTTAATAAGTTATAAATCTGTTACATCAAGTAATAAATGTATTTGACAATTGGATTCCTACATATTGACTTTTGTAGATTACTTTTTGTAGGTGGACCCTACAAGTTACTTTTCGTAAGTTGCCTTTGCAAGTTGGACCTGTGAGAGGGTGTTTGTTTCAAGTCTAACCAAGGTGGGCTTTTAACCAGGAGAGGAGCTGCGTACTGCAAGCTAGAACTCTCGTGCTAGGGATGTTGCTGACCAACGATATCGAGCTTGTATTTGGCAAGCTTGAGCAATTGGCGATCTAGTGGCCAAGTGAGTTGGGACTCATCTCTTAGCAAATCGGGGCCATAGCCTTAGGCTTCGTCCTATGTCAGTCACAAGCCAGTACTTTTATTGAGCGACCCTAGTTTTTTAGCAATCTAGGGCTTTTCTGGTTGGACTTGTCTCCTATTGAGCCTTTGCTAACCCATTTTGCATTGTACCAAAAAATACACATAATATTAGTCCCCAACTCTTAGTTCGCTTTGCAGATTGGGAGTTGTAGTTGGCTGGCAAAGTTTTTGTTTGTACTCTACAGCATTGTCAAGTCTTTGTATTCAATCCGTCGTGTTATCTTTTCAAGCTTTAGTCTTTCATATCATCTGTATCAGGTCATACTTCGTATTGTATATGTTTCAAAGCTGTTGGCGTGGCAGCCTTGCTTCTTTTTAGATCGTTTGATCAAGAATAGTCAGACGACCTTTAGATTCTTTGAAGAACCTGGCTAGTCTATTTAAGACATAAGAAATCCCTCTTTCCTTCCTCAAAGTGATCTGGTGGGTATATTGGCTAAGCCCTCCATGTTTCCAGTGGTCTGGCCTTCTGATGAGACGTGTGTGGCTTGCTACATTGGGAATCTCCATGAATAACTTTCTGAAGATGCTAGGAGATCTTGCATAGATCTTGGATTACTTTCTCATGGTTATGTCATGCAACTCAGTTTTTCTAGTCGGGCTCTTTTGCTTCTTTTGAATTCTCAGTGCTAGGGGTGAGGCAGCTAAGAAGGAGCTTTTTAACTGAGGAATGACAAGAAGAAGGTCGAGGAGCCAATGTGCTCGTCATTCCTCCCTGATTAGAATTGAGCTCCCAGAAGCTAACCTTCCTTTTGATTCATGGTAGTTATAGGCTTATTCTATTTGTACTTTAAATCTTCCGATGTAAATTCACCTCGTTAAGTGAGGCTTTAATGAATAAACTTTCTTCATGATTCTTGAACATTGTGTTGTATGTTCTTTAGTTAGTAATGAATCTAAGCATCGTAGTGTCTCAGTTGGTGATAAGTAGAGTGTGCTGGTAGGTTGTATAAAGGCTGTGAGCAACAGGTCGCATACAAGCTACGAGCAATGGGTTGCATGTAAGCTGTGCCTTTATCCTGAATGCTGAAGTAGGATTGCAGATTGCACTACAGCAATCTTATTGCTCAATGCGCTATATGAATATGTCTGCCAGTAGTTTTATTATTTGGTCTTATAATAATCTCGTTGCTCAGTGAAACAACAATCTCATTGCTCAGTTTCACAGCAATCTCGTTACTCAGTTTCACAGTAATCTCATTGCTCAATGAAACAACAATCTCGTTACTCAGTTTCACAGCAATCTCGGTGCTTAGTGAAATAGTAATTTTGTTGCTCAGTTTCACAGCAATCTCGTTGCTCAGTTTCATAATAATCTTATTGCTCAGTGAAACAATAATCTTGTTGTCGAGGAGGTAATGAGTTTATTTTAGTGCCTCCGCGCCTCAGTGAGCTATAGCTATTACTAATAATGAGTTTATTTTAACGCCTCTGCATCTTAACTAATGAGTTAGTAATAATATCGAGTTTGACTTTGGTCAAGACAGAATAACTTTCTTCTTGTATAACACTTTGCTGAAGATTATTAGACAGAAAGATTTGAGGTGCTTTCATTAACATCTGAATAGCATTATAGCATTAAAATATGGTTCTAACTAAGGGCCCCTGCTCTCGATCAATGATTCGTTGGGGCTGCTAAGATTGCTGTTTAGAGGGTTAGACCATATAATATTGCAAGCGACCTCTTTTGATGAGGTCCTCTATAGAATTCTTGAATTCCTAACATTCTAAGGTGTTATGCTCAACCTCGTTGTGATAAGCGCATAACCTGCTTGAGTCTCTGAACTTGTTGAAGGTCCTTAAGGGCTTGGGTTTCTTAAAGTCCTCCCTACCTTTTTCTACTGTGAAGATCCCATCTTGAGTGTCAAATAGGATGCTGTAGCTCTTATGGTGACCTTAATGCTGAGGTCGCATAGTCCTAGCACTCTTCATGAGCAGGAGATTGGAATTGTCATTCTAACTTTCGCTACTTCTCTTTTGGATAGAACAGCTCACCTTGTGTTTCTATTCAAACTTCTTTGTACTGAAAGTCTCTTTCCACCTGATCTGTTTACTGGCTTGCTCATAGAACTTGCCCAGGTCACTCATGGGGGACTTATACATGCTCTTGTATAGCTTTCTATCCTTATGGAATCCTGCCCAGATCACCATCAAAATATATTCATCGGATGGATTCTCCACATTGTTGACTTTGTGCCTAAATCGAGTAATATAGTTTTTCAACAACTCGTCCTTCCGTTGAAAGATCATTGTGAGGTGGTAAGATGGTGCAAGCTGCCTTTTTAATGCTTGATACTGGGTAGTGAATTTCCTTTGACACTTTTCCTAATTGTTAACACTGTGAGGCAGAAGACAATTGAACCATGCTTGAGGTATGTCTTTCAGTGTAGCTGGGAAAACACGACATTTAACTAGAGGATCGATTGTTTGAAGGTCCATCCAGACATTAAATGTATCTAGGTGATTATATGGGTCATTATCTCCATCGTACGGTGGATCATAGGAATCTTAAGTTTGCAAGGAAGGGGCTACGTTTCAATTTCTACAGAGAATGGTAAACTCTCCTCGTAGCGAGCTTGATTATCTTGAGCCCGAGGATGCTCTTCTAGCCACTTTATCCTTTAAAGCAATTCTTCCATCGTTGGGTCTCGTGTTTCAAGTCGCTAACTAGAGGATTGTTGGCTCCTTTTTTCTTGGTCATAGGAGTAGCAACCTGAGGTATGCCCTCAACTGGTTTTACTCGAACTCTCAACTCAGTGCAAGCTTTCTTACCACTGACCATCACAATTCTCACATGTTTGGTGAATTGCTGATTTTGTCCATTAACTAGTAGAACGAGCTGACTCAGAGTGCCGATGCATCTGTCTAACCAACCTTTCCTCCTAGGCTCTTTCACATAGCTACCAGAGTTGCATAGCAATCTTAGCGTGTTTTTGTGCACCCAAGGTCTGTGCTTGTGTTAGCACTTTAACCACTTCAGTAAGCTCTCTTATTGTATTCTCAAACATTTGTTGAGATTGGTGATATGACTATGCCTTATCAGTTTCGAAGGCAGCAGCAGCTTAGCGATGAGTTTCGGGGGGCAAACTGATGGTGAATCTGACGATTAGAGTGTCTATCAGCTAGTCAACCGAAGTGTTTGAGTTTCTGGTTGTTCTTCCTCTAACCATTGTAGTTGCACAGGAAATCTACCAGAGTACAGAAAATCAACCAAAATACAGATCAGGCCCTTCCTCGAGCATTAAAATGTTGATGATGAAATTTAGTAAGCCCAAATTCTAACCAACCTGAACAGTTTTTGAAACCCCAAATTGCTATTTTGGTTAGAACATAATGTATTTGAGAGATGGAGCGGAAAAACAGCAAAGGCAAAGGGGTTTTTTAATGTGGTTTATCTAAAGTCTATCCCTTGACCCCTACATCCATGGATGATTTTGATTCTCTAGTGAAAGTTTAGCAGAGTTACAATATGTATTTTCCCCCTCCTCCATATTGTATCTGTTCCTCCCCTTTTTATAGAGGTTGGGAGGTTACAAATATAATTTAATAAGTTATAAATTTGTTACATCAAGTAATAAATGTATTTGACAATTAGATTCTTATAAATCGGCTTCTGTAGATTATTTTTTGCAGGTGGGCCCTATAAGCTATTTTTTGCAGGTTGGCTCTGCAAGTTAGACCTGTGAGAGGGTGTTTGCTTCAAGTCTAACCAAGGTGGACTTCTGGCCAGGAGAAGAGCTGCGTCCTGTGAGCTAGAACTCACGCGCTGAGGACGTTGTTGATTAGCAACACTGAGCTCATATTTGGCGAGCTTAAGCAGTTAGTGATCTAATGGCCAAGTGAGTTAGGGCTTATCCCTTAGTGAACTGGGGCGACTGCCTTAGGCCTTGTCCTATGTTCCAGGCTCACGACTAGTGAGCCAGTACTTCTACACCTTGGTTTTTGAGTGATCTAAGGCTTTTCTGATTAAACTTGTCTTCTATTAGGTCTTTGTCAGCCTATTTTGCATTGTTCTAGAAAATATCCATAACAATGTTAATATCTTCATTGATAGTATGGATTTGCAAAGCCTATTTTGCATTGTTCCAGAAAATATCCATAATAATGTTAATATCTTCATGTATAGTATGGATTTGATGGCAGCAATTAAGCATAAAACTTGTTATGAGTCAAGATACCTCTCCGTCATCAAAAGAATTAACCCATTATCAGAAATAGGTTTTAGTTTCAGAAATGAAATTAAGTAAAGCATCCCTTGAGTTGATCTCATAGTGCCAATCTTGCTTCCATTCATCATAATATTACTCTTACTTTATTTTATTATTATTTCAATTTATTCATTTACATTTAATTTTTATTTTTAATTCAAATTTATATTTTCAACAATAAAAATATAAAAGTCCTTTTAGTTTTTGGATGGTTGGATTATCATATCACTACCAACTTTCAAATTTTGAAATAAAAGTTTTAAACTATACAAAATATTGGAATAAACATTTATTGTCTACATAATTACCCGTTATATTTAATTACATAATTTTTTCATAAATTTATTATATAAGTATCATAATATTGTAGGACACTTATTTTTTTTAATGATATAATTAATAAAAATTAAATTAAATATATAAAATTTTAATTAAACACATGCAAATGAGTTTAAAATTATATGAAAAAATGACGTGATAAATTAATATAATAATATTATAATTTTTATTTAAAAAGTTGATGAAAAAGTTATCCAATTAAAAATAAAAAATAATTAAATGAATTATGTGTGCAAATTCTAAGTTTTTTTATAGTTTAATGTTTTAATTTTAAGTTTACAAAGTTGGCGGAAATTAAATTCAACCACCTCAAAGTAAAAAAATCTTTTTTGTATTTCTTCCTTTTCAATATTAACCCTACTGGATGTCAATACTAAAAATATTAGTAATATACATTAAAAAAAATTTCTAAGTTAGTATTCAGATATAAAAATATTAATACACTTTTATATTAGTATAAGTTTTTATTTATATATTATTTATAATTATTTTGAATATTTAAGTTTAGAATAATTTATATAAATAATTATGATAAAATATAATTTATCACATTCTAATATAAATAGAATTGAGGAAAAAAAAATACACTTTGTCCTACAAAAATTTACATTTGGGACCAATTACCTCATAAAGTTGAAGTTTGTGTTTGAAATAAATTACCATATTTTTGTTAAATTTAATGTCCAATTTAACTGTTTCACTTTTTAGAATAGCCTGTGAAGGTGAAATTCTAATTTTAAACTTCAAACAGTAATTTGTCCCAAATACAAACTTTAAGGGGATAAAGTATTTAAGGGGATAAAGTATATTTTCCCCATTATCATAAAAATCAATCTGCATTCATTCTAGAATTTAAATTTGATCTACTATTAGTGTAAATGAGTTTTATATTGTCATATATTCATGTGTTATTATGTTATTAAAAAAACTACTAAAACTCTTTTAACGTTAGTAGAAATTCTTAATTATTTTTTTTAATGATGTAATATCTTTCTATTTATTCATAATTTAAAAATGTTTTATCCTGAGAATAAATCAAATGTAAACTCTTTATTTTATATAAAGTTTATTAATTTGCTTTATTTGTTCAAATTATCGATGACATCAAAATAAATTTTATTTTATGTAATCTAATTACATAAATTATTAAATATATTTACTCAATCACAATATTTTATATAATTTAATTGGTTAAATATATATTCCAGTAAAAAAGACTATGATACCAATTTATAAAGTATGAATAGCATTATTAGAGAGAAGGAGATAGAGCTCTTGAGATGAACCCAGGCCTGCGAGCCTACCAAAAAAAAAAATGTGAATTAGGATTCATAAAATTAGGGTTCGTTAAAATATGAACTTGAACTAGTTCAGACTGCTGATTCTACGATCAACATCAATTGGATCCAATAGTTTTATGGACGAGTCCGTATTTTTTTTTTTGTATATTCTCACCTTTTTAAATTTAGATATGTTAAAGCATATATTCATGGAGTTTTTGTCTTTTCTTTATCTTTTTTAGGGAGTTAATAAAATATGTAAATTGAGTCTCTATATTAAAGATTGTATACAATTTATATACACTTTTGTATTTTGTGAGACATTTTTGGAATGTTTTCAAGTTTTTTTTTAATATTTATAGATTTTTTTGGCATTGAGAATGTTATAAATATATAATTTTAAAATCTTCAATTATTACTTCAAGTTTAAAATTGTTTTCAAAAGGTTTTAAATAATTTAAAAAAATAGAA
Organism: Saraca asoca; assembly: GCA_026873985.1. Taxonomy (NCBI): domain Eukaryota; kingdom Viridiplantae; phylum Streptophyta; class Magnoliopsida; order Fabales; family Fabaceae; genus Saraca; species Saraca asoca. The sequence goes on from JANHAO010025261.1 coordinate 7,463, forward strand.
AAAGTTTGCAAAAGGGTTCGTTTATTTGGGATTTAGACTGTCATTTGGACAATCTATGATTTTTACAAATATGTCCGATCCAATCCTTTTATAACAAGTTTGTACAGACAGGTCAACGGGTTCATTCAGCAACTCTAAAGAAAGACATTAGACGTGGCATGTATTTTTTACACAAGACAACCAGAAGTGTTGGCAGTTCAAGTGAAAAGTTATGGAATTTGGATTCTTTTTGGGAGACCCAAATATCAATTGAAATTTTTTTCATGATCTAATTAATTTTTGAGTCAACTTCGGATCATGTACAATTAATTAGATCGATTTGATCTTAGTCAATTATATATTAATTTTTATTAATATAAATATATATATTAAAATAATATTTAATTAGTTTAATACATATATTCAAATGTCCTATTATTAATTTAAATCTATATCTTTTAAGTAAAAATTTTAATTTTTATCTTAAATAATAATTATATGAATGAAATTGGACGCTTAGGCCAGGATTTGAACCAAATATAATTTTAATTGAGTGAGATTAGATTAAAATTTTTAAAATAATTGAGTCAGACTCGAAGTCTGATCATACATTTCATACAGTAATATATTTAGTTCCAAATACCAATTGCACGAGATGCCGTACGGAGCGACAGTGACGTTTGAAGTAATATTATTATGTCAAACATGTTATGGCAAATTTTTAACCAATATATAAGACAAGAAATGATGATTTTTAATATAAAGTCAATGTCATTTTGTTTAAAAAAAAAATTTACATTAGTTTTTTTATAAAAAATTGATGTCTTTTTTTTTTTATTATTAATAACATCAACTTTTACAAAATTTATTGTTAGCTATATTTTTATAAAACCTATTGATAACTGCACTTTTACTAAAATTTAATGTTATTTATATTTTTACAGAAATAATTATCGACCCATAATTTACAATCATAAAAAATAATCTTAATTTCAATAAATTTAAATATTTTATTAAATCAATAAAAAATTTAAAATATTATAAAACTAATTAAAATTAAAATATATAAAATTAACAAGTTATATATTATTCTATTAAATTAAGGTGGAGAATGTTGAACATTGATATGGAATTATTGTTAATTTCTTTTTGAGTTTAAGGTTTTAATTTCTTTTAAAGTACTACAAGTTTATATAAAACTAACATTTTGAAATTTAATAGTTGCTTAAACACATAATCAAACATAAATATTTAAACTAAAAATTAAATAGTTATCTACATATATAGTAAATACATAATCAAATATAAATATTTAAATTAAAAATTAAGTAGTTGTCTACATATTCAATTAAACACATAATTGAATATAAGCATTTAAACTAAAAATTGTATACCTAGTTGCCTACTTATACAATAAATATAAAATATATTAAGGATAAATATCTAAATTAAAAATTAAACAGTTACTTATATATACAGTAAACACATAATCAAATATAAATATTCAAATTAAAAATTAAACAGTTGTCCACATATTCAGTTAAACACATAATCAAGGATAAATATTTAAACTAAAAATTATATAATTAGTTACCTATCTATACGTTAAATAGGTAATATATCAAGGATAAACATATAAACTAAAAATTTTCTAATTACCAATATATATAATAAATACATAATTATCTTCAATTTTTCTAAACATCGATATGCAATCGAAACACTACAAAAAAAATTATATTTAATGGTAATTTTTTTTTATATTTTTAACTGCCGCTAATACATTTCACGACGATTTTCAGAACCGTAGTAGATTCATGCGTTAGGAAATATTTAGCGGTGGTTTTTAAAATCACAAAAAAAATAAAAATAAGAGTGATTTAGTAGTAATTAACAGCGATTCTTTATATTTTTCTTTTAAAAAAATTAATTTTTTATGACGATTTTAATTGTATTTAATGGTGATTTTTAAAAAAAATTTAAAAAAATTTGCTCTTTGCATCAACTTCTCTACATTTAGTGCCGGTTATATAGATTTTAAAAAATAAAATTTATTTTTTATGTCGATTTTTCCTACTTTTAATGACAGATTTTCCAGAAATCTTTTTTAAAAATTTTGATTTTTGCAATAATTTTTCCTACTTTTAGCAACGATTTTTTAGAAATTTTTTTTAAAAAAGTTATTTTTTATGACAATTTCCCCTACTTTTAGCAATAATTTTTCAAAAAAAAATTAAAAATTTTGTTTTTTCAATAATTTTTACAGTTTTTAACGACAATTTTTTAGAATTTTTTAAATTTATTTTTTACAGTGATTTTTCCTGTTTTTAACAACAATTTTCCCAATTTTTTTAAAAAAAATTGTTATTTTTTGTGTCAATTTTTACTACTTTTAATAGCAGTTTTTTAGAAATTTTTTTTAAAAAAACTATTTTTATCACACATATTACTGCTTTTAATAGTTTTGCATATTAAGACTTGATACTTTAACAGTTTGTCATAGCATACATATTATAGAGTCAAGTATGAGTCTCTATTTCTATATGTTAATTGGTAAAACATAATTACATAAAACATGATTACAAGAATTGTACAATGTAATAGCAAAAAAAATATAAATTGGAGGATCCCATTAATAGATTTAAAATTTTCATTTCATAAAATCATTATCATATCAATTTTCTACCATTACCATTATAGCTATTATGATGAACAAAACATATTAAACAATTACCCAACCTAATTTAACAATATCAACACAAACCCTACAAAAAAAAATCAGCCCTCCAAAGTTCATCTGATGCATCAAGCTGCAAAAAAAAAAAAAGAAAAAGAGAGAGAAGTATAAAAAAAGAAAGAAAAAGAAGAGAGATGAATTGGGACTATTTTACCTCTTGCACAGATAACATTGAATTTTCTGATTAAAAGGAAAAGCAGAAGTCACACCATCTCTAACGCCCCTCTTATGACTCCACTCAAGATGTTACAATAATACAGACCTTGGCAGGTATAAGGAAGCTCTACAAAGTCTACCAATGGATTATCCTCTAACACAATACTGCAACATGTCCCATCAGCATCCCAATTGGAAATAGATGCAGTAACGCCAAGGAACATTTTAAACCCAACCTGTATAAACAATTATTTAACGCTGATAAGAATAAAACTTGTCATTTAAGTATGCAATTTTAGTAAAGTTAGTGTTACAAATCCAGCCAAGAAATCATAACCGTCCTCATAAATATTCAGATCAAAATCAATGTAGACTTGTGGATAATACATCAATGTAGACCTGTTTGTATAATCACAAATGCTGGTCACTACCTTTTTTAAGAAAATTGCAATGGGAGAGGTACCAAACAAAAAAGTCATCACAATTTCTAAAATCCTGCGCATGCTTTTTACTGGTTTGTTCTAATGATTTTGAATCTTAGACGCATGTTGTTACCCATTATATATACTTATTTCACCAAATCATGGAATAAATGAAGGCGATAAATTATGATGAATAATTTTTTGAGTACAACAGGAAAATAGATGGACTTCTATATCAGGGGCGGACGCAGGAATCTGGATCAGTGGGGGCTGATTCGGATCCAAAATAAAAAAATTTATAATTTAACTCTAAATTTTTTATTTTTTTTATTAAGATTCATTTTTAAAGACTTTTTTTAATTTAGTCCCTGTTGAATTTTCAATTTATTCCTTCTATCAAAAATTTTTTTTTTTAATATTATAATATTTTTTTTGAAAAATTTGAGTGGGGGCTCACTGAGCCCACGTTGGGTTCGCCCCTGTTCTATATCAATGTCAAATAAGAATATAGGAGTGTCTGACTTTTTGTTTGGGTGCAAGACTTTAACTTTTCTTATATATGCAAGAATTTACTTGTTACTTATCAATATTCATCACCTGTATAATATTTACAAAGTAAACACTACTGTAAGGCACA
>JANHAO010025262.1:0-11393 GCA_026873985.1 Saraca asoca
TTGAATCACAATTGTATACTTTGAAACCTGTAAAACAAATTGAAATAAATAGTGAAATATAATATCAAATAATAATGTGAAAAATAGATTAAAATTGTTTTTCAAAGGAATATGTGTAGTTAGGGTAACCTAGGCTAACAAGGATCTTCAAGAGGATGCAATAAAGACAAAAATGCCATTGATCACACTCAGTCTCTTTAGATTTTATTGTCTTATTAATTTTGTTAATTTTGTTTTCTTACATATGTGGATATATATATATATATATGTATATATATATGTATGACAAAATTATGGCTTTTGCTACCTTTGGATTTTTTTTTTATTTTAAGGAGTAAAACATTTACATTTCATTCTAATAAAATGTGTTTTTATTATTATATGGGTTTCCATAATGATATATAGGGATAATTCAGAATAATGAGGTATAAGTAATACATAAAATAAAAAAAAAGGCAAAAAAAAACATAATTTTAATAATTATTAATTGTATTAAAAAAGGAAGAAATAGATTAATGGTGGTTCAAACCACTATAATTGTAAAAAGAAAACTATAAAAAAGAAAATTAGGGATGATTATGAACCATCACTAAGTGAAAATACATATTTTTGAAAAATTTATGGATATGATCAAAAAACGCAACCAACTGCAAACATGAAATTTTAGGAAATATTTTGAGGTGGTCTTAACCACTATTAAAAGGGAATAATTTGGAGGCTAATCACTAACATGTTGAGTGTATTTTGAGTGTATTTTGACTAATCACTAAAATTTTAGGAAATATTGGTGGTCTTAACCAATATTTTGAGTGTATTTTGAGTTTTAAACTTTGGTTTTGGATGATTCTTATAACTTTAAAAAGTTAATAGAAATCTCTAAAATAATTATGAAGAGTCCAAAGCCTAGTTCTGCCATTGTGAAGGCCAAATTAAGACTAGAAATCAAAACAGAATGTTGTCTTGAGACCTGAAACTAGTTTCGATATTTTGACCATAAGTGGAGCTCCATCCCATATTTGGGGCAAATTCAAGCCCATATGATATATCTATCCCCATAACTTTTATGAAAGGATTGAGGTCAAACTACACTATTTTCATTAAGTTTCAAGGTTGTGGACTTAAGTAATAAATTCTATTACTGGTTGGACTACTCTGAAAGACTGTCTTGATTTTTAGCCCATAACTTAAGCTAGAGATAGAATTTTTGAGTAAGGTCAAGGTCATTGGAAAACTAAGTGATGGATTGAAAATTCATATGAAGATACTTATATCCAGTTGTGCCTCTTTTCAACCCTAATCATCAATCCAAATAGAGTTCATGCAGTGAGCTCATAAATGCTCAGCTAAGTGTAATTGTAATTCATTATTTACATTAATATCATTTTTCTCTACTTTTGTGAAGAAAGGAGCTCTACTGAGGCAAGAATACCAATCTTTGTTAGGTTTTCTCTTCTCTTTTATTTTTGTTTTTATTTTTATATTAATATGTAGCAAAACTCCTATTTCAATCTAAAGGAAATTCTATATCAAATCTCTTGTTAATTATGAGACTTGCTTCTATTATTAATTTGTTTCCATTTTGATTCTCTATTTTAATACTAATAATTTCTTTAGATGATTAATTAAGATGACCACTTAATTAATTGTAAATTCTAATTTATTGCTAGTTAAATTTCTGTAAGCAATGTTGTTGTTTATGGCTATTTGGTTTGAGTAGTAATAGGGTTTTTTATTGTGCGTTGGTGTAGGATAATTGTTCTAGAAAATTATGGATAATTAATCAATTTGTTGTTGGAATAAATAAATTAATTAATTAGTTTTAGTATTTTTAGATCTTAATGCTATTAGTAAATTGGTTAAGGTGTTGGGTTTCAATTAATTCAACAATAAGGGTTAATCAGGGTGTTAGGCTTGGTTGGCCAATTTAGAGAGAAATTAGCAAAAATTGATTAGGTATTGAGCTTAATTTGATTCTTGGCTAAGATCAAAGGGGGAATGAATTCTTTGTGTCAATGATCAATCATAGAATTGATTGCAAGAGTCCTTTAGATTGAAGTTTTTCTCTTTAATTTTCCCCTTTTCCTTTGTTTCTATTTGCTAATATTTATACTATTTGTTTAATTTATATTCTAATTAGTTAAGCATCAAACCCCCCCCCCATTTTATACTATAAATACATTGAAATTAATTACTAGTCTTTGTCATTTCATATGGATTCATCAATCCTATTGGCTCAGATAGTTCAATATTATATTTGTTAATTTCAACAGCCATCACCTCTACTATTCAATGTCCATAATTGCCACTATTCTATCCTTTTTTTTTTGTAGTGGAAGCTATTTTAAAAGGGACAAATCATTTTTTATTACTCTTATGGTTTGTTTGGAATCATTTTTTTCTATAATTAATTTTAATATATTTGCAAATAAATGAACTCTAATATTTGAAAAGTAAGAAATAATGATTTTAATTAATTTACAAATGAATCTTCTATTTAAAATCAATATTTTAAAAATCAGGCTAAATAGTGAATTGAAAAAGTCATCAAGTTATGGCTCAATTGGTCTAACCAATTAAACCAATAGTTAAACTACATGATGTCATAAATATAAATTATATAAGTTTATTAAAAAAATTTAGTAATAGCTAATCTATATTATAAATATGAGCTCAAGTTTTATGAAATAAAATTAAAAACTAAAAGAAATGAAGCAAACTAGTGAGTATTTAGTGAATTAAGTATTAAATTTCTTTTTTTGTTAATTTTTTATTACATATAAGCTTATTAGACTAACATTACAAAAAAAAAAGAAGAAAAGACTAAAAACATAAAAAAAAAATTCACTGGTCAATTTTTGAAAATTGAACCGATTTTCCAGTTTTTCTGGATTCTTGTTGGTTTGGATCGGTTTGACCACTAAAATGATTTTTTTGGGTCAACTTAGATCGGATAGCACAATAGTTAGTAGTCGAATCAATGGGACCACCCAATCTAGTTTGATTTTTAACACATTGATTAAAATATTTCAAAAAACTTATGATTCAAATAAAAAATAGATTTCGATGGTACGATGATAAATAAAAATTAAAATGAGGGTAAACTTTATTGATATAACATATGTTTTATGTCTAATAAAATAAATTCTAGTGATATCTTTGATAAATTGAAAATTCTCATAATGATATAAATGTAATCAAAATATCAATTTTAGATGAAATAAAATCTTATTATACTTAAATCCAAACATTATTTGAAAAAATATTTATTTAAAATAAAATAATTTTTTTTATAATTCTTAACAAGAGAAAAAGTTATTTGTCTGGTTGAAAAGAAATTCATCAATAAGATAATGAGATATATTTGCTCAAGTCATGTTGCATGGACACACATTATGTGTAATGTGCACATTGATGGAGCAAGAAACTTAGATAAAGTTCTTTGGGTGTTTGTCTACAAATTCTCCATTTAAATTATGACATATATATTGATTATTAAATAATTACTATTATTAATTATAATTATAATTATAAAGCTATCAATAAAAAATAAAATTTAAATTATAATTATTAATAGTAACAGTAGTATGATTAATACAATGTCATAATATAAATGAAAATTTTGATGGCAGATATGTAAGGAACTTTATCTAAGTTTTACCCATTAATGAATATCTTATGAACAAGATGAAAGATCTAACTAATTGTAAACTACTATTAATTGACTGCACTAACCCGATTTTTTTTAGGTTAAAGTAGATACCAATTTGTCTTTGATTAATTCTAGAAGTATTCATATGAGTATTTCTAGTTTACGGGGGGTGACGGTTTTGGACATTGAAAATTATCTTCAACCAAATTCAACTGAGATGCATAAGCATTAGATAATTTATATATTTTATATTAGAATTTTTATTTCTTGCCAACTTTGTCATTGCCCACTTTGTCAAGCCCACCAATATAACTTGTTTTTTTTTTTAATTTTTGTTCATCATAGTATAGATTTCATTATCCATTTTAAATTCAAAGAATCATAAGCATTTTGTCCATCTTTCTTCTTTGATGGAATAGTCACCCTTCTTCTTATTCTTCCACGTCAATAAACTATTTGAAGCCTATAAAAATAACAAGATATTATTCCCATTTGAGGCAATTCTTTCATCTAGGGATGGCAATGGAGTAGGGCAGGAACATATCAAGCTTTCCCTACCCTGTCCCCATAACACTACGTCTTACCTAATCCCTTTCCCGTTTGTGCATGTAGGATAAGTTGGTGCTCTATCCTAGCGATCCATAGGGCCTGCAGGGAAAATCAAAAAATGAAAAATTCAAAAAATATATAAAAATAAAATTTAAAATTTAAATACTTCAAATCTACACATAATCAATAGAATATCACAAGATAGATCTAAAATGACACTAATGTCATAAGATAGATCTAAAACACCATAAAATTTGTTAAAAAAAAACCTCAAACTAAAGAAAGAAATAATATGAAAAAATAAAAAAGGAATAATGAATTATAATAATTAAATTATTAAAAGGATCAAGATAATATATATATATATATATGTGTGTGTGTGTGTGTGTGTGTGTGTGTGTGTGTGTGTGTGTGTTAGCCCATAAGGATAAATTTATAATTTCATATTCTCGAGGCTTTGCATAGGCAAAGCAAATTAATATTGTCTCATCCTTGAAATTTGCATTAGGTTGAAAATTTTCTCTATGCCTTGCCCTATGGGACAAAAATCTATACCATATCTATGCCCCATTGGGGCAAACCTTGAATTTGAAATTTTGTTATCTCTACTTTCATCTTAATTAATTAAAATTCCTTGTTTTTATGTGAGAAAGTGCCGTAATATCATATAAAATTTAAGAGAAATTTGAGGAATAATTGTAATAGTCAAAGTTTTTTTTATCTTAAATATGAGTTAAACTACTTTGAATAAAAGCTACAAATGAGTACAAAGTTTTAGAAAACACAACTAATACTAAGCATTGCTGGTTGGAGATGACAATAAAACTAAAATTTGAAAAAATTTAAATCTTTCAAAACTGATTAAAATTGCTCTAAACTAACATTTACAATTTCAATTGGATTGCCATTCAAATATGATTGATTTTAGTTGTAATATTTTAGACAACAATTTTCTATGGATGATTTGAAAGTGGTCCCTTAATCAAGATAAATCACCTATAGATTTAAGGATCGTGTGATCCTGATTATACATATGGTCACCTATCAAGCAAACATGTGGTGACAAGTGGTTAGGTTTGTAATGGCAACTGTAGGTGGTTACTTCGATTATTGAGCAAGCTATCCAATCACCAACTTACCTATACAAACCAGATTGCCCTAGTCTAGAAAGTTCATGACAACTTACTAACATGTATCAATCAACCATTCACATCACATGGATGATTGTAATTGGTTGTTGATCAATTGTATTTTCTATAAATAGCCCCAAGTATGTTTGTTGAGAAGTTCACTTTACATTTTTACTAATACACTTTCTCTATGACTAATTTCTTGTTAAAGAGATCATGACGATCCCCACACTTTAAATCAATTATTTTAGCAAGATCTCTATCATCCATGATCAATCTACTAACCTACCAAAAATATTGTGATCAACACATATTGTCACATCTTCAATTTTAGGGAGCTTGACTAGCTCAAGCTATCTTAGTGATGACTTGAGAACCTTAAGCTTACTAACATTTTTACAACATTTAAATAGCTTTCCAAACAAAATATTCAAACTTCACTACATATTCAAAATTCCAATAATACATAAAAAGTAATTTTATGCATCTTAAGAAAACAAAAATCTTTAAAATAATAATAAACTAAAATCCAAAATTCATAGTGGGTTAGCCTATTTGGGCACACTAATGCATTATTGTCATAAACATCCACATTATGAAAGTCTACAGATACTCAAGACACAAGAGAAGCATTGTTATAGTGTTTGAAATTGGAATATATTTAAGAGGGAGTGAGTACAATCACTTAGTAAGGAAGATTTCCACACCTAACCTTTAGGCTCAAATTATGAATAGGTTTATCATGTATATATACAGATTCAATATCTTGTCTATACTTTACTACATCTAACGACTAGTTATATGCCTACGTTATGATTAATCTAATTTTTTTTCATGCATATATAGTTCCAGATTCATAACTACACATCACTCATTCATGCAGATACATAAACACATTACATGCTAGCATCACAAGCTCCTGAACATACCTAACATAATTATACACTTCCATGTGTATTAAGCTTAATCTTATCATTTGACATGTAAAGTTTCATCCATGCATATCACTTACATGTGTATTAAAGCATGTCATACATACATATTTTTCATACATTCATGCATTAACATACTAACTTTTACAAGATAGGGATAATGGGGATGTATGGTACCTAGGGCTGCTTGAGCTTCATATTGCTCAATTGAAATTGTTCACATGCCTAAATAGCCTAATAATAAAAATATATTTTTTATTTTTATATGATACATAAACTTTATATTATATATAACAAGATGATTGATCAAGCTCTTGTAAGCTTGTAAGAGCTTGTTTAGGCTCATATGTACATTATAATAATTTTGACCTACGACAACAATAAAAAAAATATTGCCTAAAGTCCAACAAGTGTTGTGAAAAGTGTAAATAACATTTTTTAAGTGTAGTGTTAGTGAGTGTCGCTTATTCTTAAGCAATAACTTTTTTCAACTTTAGGCAATACTTCATAGGAACCATTGTCTATTCTTATATCATAAACAATGGTTTTGATCTTTATATTTAGCAATAGACTTTGACCGTTGCCTACTCTTTATCATAGGCAATGTTTTAACCTTTACTTTTAACAACAAATCTTAACTGTTGCCTTTTCTTTGCTATAAGCAATGATTTTAACCATCCTGTTTAGCAATAAGTTTTAACCATTACCTACAACACTTTTTGAATATTAGTGTATCAAACTTTTTTCTTTGATTCATTTATTTTAAAGGATGGCAATGATACAAAAATTTGAAACATTAATAATTTATTTGTCATAAATTTTGAATCAATCAAATTTGCAATTTGCAAAGACATATAAAAATTCAAAGTAATAATTAAAATTTTCAAGAAATACCTATTTCTTCATTTTAGATTCAAATCCACAAACTAAATATTCAAATGACAACAAAGTAGTAATATAAATTACACTCTTAATGTTCTAACAAAAATTTATATTGATGAAAATATTGATAAATGTTATCAACAATTAGGAAGAAAATTTAGAAATTATATTAGCATCCATATCTTGAAAATCTTCCTGTCTTTCATCATTTTGATTTTCTTCTTCACTATCCATATTTTCCTATCATGGTTACAAAATTTAACCATCAAGATTTTTCATCAAGTAAAAATGCAATACTTGTTGCAAAAAATATAAACTAATTATTAAAACTAGACTAATATAATTCATGTTGTAAAATATATTTAAGTAAGAATGAATTTGCTAAATAGTAGTTGAATCTAATATTACTTGAAAATAATAACAATACACTATCTACTATCAATAACTTTTCATGTATTTGTAACTAAGCTCACCACAAGATGTACTGTATTGTGAAAGATTATATACCACCTATATTTTGGATTGCCTTAACATAAGATAATGGTAAGTATGATTTTATTTTTTTTTGCTAGAAGCATATTGGTTCATAAACATGAAAAGTAAATAAATAAACAATAGTATTTTGCTAGTTGAAAAGTAGGTTGGATGATTCCCTATGAAACAAATAGACTTGATCAATAAGTGAAGAAAAAAGATTATGTGAGATGCTCAATCGAATGGCTTTTGGAAGGGAAACAACAATTTCTTGTTGCTGCAATCCTTCTAAATTAGTTATGTACTTTTTAAACAAACGAGAAAGCATCTGTGATTACAAGCTAATAGTTAATTTATTTCCTATTGACGGTAAAATCCAGTTAACCCAAGTTTTAAACCTTAAGTTGCAAAATGAATGTGAAAAGAGAGGAAAAGAGAGAGAGAAAGGAAGAACAAGGAGACACCAGAAGTTTTAAACATGGTTTGGCTAAAGTCAATTTGACCCCTATGTTCATGGCTTACTCTTTACTGAATGTGTTGTATTTGATGATTGTGTATTCATGTACAATGATTTCATCCCCTTTTATAATGGTTGGAGGGTTATAGTTTGAGTGTAAATTCATAACAGATAAGTATCATGACTTAATTAGAATTATAGGTCAAGTTAGGATAGATGATTATAATAGACTTCTGTCAGAATAGGAAACTAGATGGACTTTCCCGATGGTTGAGGACTCTTTCTGTGAGCTACAAACTAGACCTTATTTTCATAACCTGAGGTTGCTTCTTGACTTGTGTTGACTAACAATCCTAGCTTGCATTCAGTAACTTGGTATCTTAGTCTAGTGGCCTCAATCCAAATGAGCGAAGCCTTCATTAGCTGAGTCTGTTCATTAAGCTTTTATCAACCCATTTATTTGGTACCAAAAAATACCCACAACATTAGCCCTTAGCTCTTAGTACGATATGTGGACTAGGAGCTGAAGTTTGTTGGTAAAAGTTAGAGGTTGAGATTAATTTCTATTGTGTGATTTTATCTGCCCATGTCATTATTACCATATTAAATGCCCGCACCTTTTCGTAATCATCAGTGTAGTAGTGACAGAGCCCTATTTTTTGTTGGCTCGTTAGATCGAGGGCGGTTGATCATTCTCTTGATCTAACTGTGTGTGTTATAAAGTGAGAAAACCTTTCATTCCCTCTCATTAGTTTGTTTTTGAAAGTCTACGCTTCAATTTTTCTTATTCTTCAAGTTCTCACCTAGTCACTAGTATTCCTTATCCCTACTATGTCTGCAATAGCAACTTTCAAATTTGGTTTTCTAGAGATTTGATCATGCTTGCCTTTTTCTAGATTCTTGATTCGATAAGTCCTCTGAGCACATCCTTGGTTCTAAGCTCTTGCTTTTTATGAATGCTTTGCTTGTGAGTTTCTAATATCTGGTGGTTTGATTTGGTAATATGTACTCTTTAGTCATTAGGAAATTGTTCCCTATTAATTGGTTTTGTAGTGTGATTATTTGTGGGCTTGTTATTGTTTGTGAAATTGGCATATCATTTGCTTGATAGAGTACCTATAAGTTTTAAGGTTGCAAGTTATCAAATTTTAGCCTTTTTTTGTCTCCTTGGTTTTTGTGACGTTATAGGTTTGTTAGTCAAGCCCCCCATGTTTTCAATAGTCTAGCTCTTAGATATGGTGATTCGAGGCCTGTGTGGCCTGTTACATAGGAGATCTTGTTGTCTTTAGCCTATAAGTAAGGTTTGCTTTCAGTGACTTGATTATTCCTTCTTCTGTGTAGATGGCTTGGTAATCAAATAAGAAGTGACGAGGATTCTGATCCCCAACCTAAAGTGAGGAGTTGGTGTGTTTTATAGATGAAGTAACCTCTAGGAATGGTGAGGTCACTGAGAGGGTCATTGTTCATCCCGATCCATCTGAGGGCCAGTAGGTCACTAAAAGTCAAAAGCCCTCAGACTATATGATGTTTATGCAACACCCATTGTTCATCATATTTGACGATTTTAGGAGCATAGTTGAGATATTCCGTTTCCTAAAGGGTTGTCATATTTTGGCGCCTTCTCCTAATGATCACGCGGCCCATCCACCTAAGGGTTTTGTTGCCATTAGCACCTGACATCTCATTGCCGGGTTTAGGTTCCCAGCCCACCTTTATCTTGTGGAGCTATTGAACAAATTACATCTTTCTCCTTTTCAGCTTATATTGAACTCAAATTCTTAACTTACCTCTCTCACCCTTTTATATCTTAGAAATGGTCTCCCTCCTCCTTCAATAAAAGTTCTCTGCTATCTTTTCGGCATCAAGAGTGTGGGTCAGAGAGATGGGATTTATTATTTGTCAACTTGAAAAACCAAGTTCAAGAGGGTCTTGCCATAGGGTGATGCTAAAGGCAAGTCCAATGTGGGGCATTACAAAACCCATTGGTTCTATGTTTCATGTCCATCACTACATGATCTTCATAGTTTTAGTTTTGTCCTTACTCCTGATAAGCGAGCTGAGGACATACAAGCTTGTACAAATCTATTTTATTTCTTACCTTTTAAGGTTTTATTTTATTTCGTAAACAAAGCTGGTAAAAAGAAACCATCATTGGAGGCCGAGGAGGTTGAGGTGCTGGACTAGTTTACTGCTGCAAACAAACTGAAGAATGATCTCAAGTTTGACCAAGACCTTCTGTGTTTGCATAAGCTTGCTCCAACTTTAGACATTGAGCTTTCCAGAGACATAAGAGCTCACGAAACTAGGAAGGTAAGTCTGACAAATTTTAGAGAGTACAAAGACATGTTGAAGCTCAACCTTCGGTCACCATGAACCTCTCGTTCTACTCTGTTCATTGCTATTGCCACCATTTTGTTAGCCCGTACTACTGTACGGTCATCTTCTCTAGCTATAATGTCTTCTCAAACACTGGTTCCTACCTCTCCTGAGGTGGTTGGGATGGTTGAGGAGGTTACATCCCTATCTAATCCTCCTACTAAAAAATAGAGAATAGGTAGGGGAAGAAGGTCATTGTTGCTTCGAAGGTGATACCAAGATTGAGGCTGAGGAGCAACCTTTCAATCTTAGCCCAAAGACAGATGAGTACTCTGACTTCCTTCGAGAGAACATTGAGTTGATCCTGAGGCCTTACAATAGGGTCAAAATGCTGGAGTCGAAAGAGTTTTTGGGGGAAGGATTAATAGGTTACATAGCTCACCATAGTCAGCTGGTAAGCAAAGTCCTTTTAACTTGGTTCTGTTGCTTTTTGTAATCTGACTTGTTCATTCCATTTTTTTGATAAAGCCTACTATCAATAATAAAAGAGAAGAACACACTTCAAGCTTGGGATGAGAGAAAGAAAAAGCTTGAGGGCGATCTACTTATTGTAACTACCGAGATGTTAGAACTAAAAGGGAAAGTTAAAGACACCAAAGTCACTAGGAAGGGAGTTGAGGAAGCTTTGTCTCACAAAATGACAAATCATGAGGCTATAACATCCAACCTTCTTAAAGTTGTTGATGAGTTGATAATGGGAAAGGGCAAATTGGATGCGACAATGCAGTGAGTTGAGGCTTCTAAAAGGAAACTTGAAGCAGCCAAGAATTAAGTCACTCAGGCTAAGAATGCAGTTGTATTAGCAGAAGAGAAGGTTACTCGAGTTATGGTAGAAACTGCCATACTAATTGCGAAAGCTAAAGAGGAGATGGCATCTAAGTCTATTGCTAACTTTTTGTTCACCTTATGGGAGGAGCACCTGAAAATGGATTTTTCTTTTTTTG
>JANHAO010025263.1:0-11399 GCA_026873985.1 Saraca asoca
CTAAAAACACTACAACATAACAACAAAGGCTAAAAATCACTCAAAACAACACTAATTAACATATCTACACATTTTTAAAAATTACTGGACCACCACAGCATGAAAACCACACATAAGGGGAACCTAAAAATTAAATAAAAAATCTTTAAAAAAAAGTGGTCTAAATGATGGAATTAGGCCAAATCAGGTGGTTACTCGTGAGAAAGCGCAAGCCTTGATCAACTCCATGTCTTCTATAAGTCCACCAAAATTCAGTTCAATCTGAGATGGTAGGTCCAGCAAAGAGCAATGCTATTGTAAAGTGGAAAAAACAAATTGAAACAGGGGAAAAATAGGGGGTACAAAAATAGAACAAACATAGAACAACTACAACAACAAAATATTAGTGATGGTTAGTAAATAAAAACACTTCTAATAAGATTGATAAAATCAAAATGATCCCCAGCAATAGCGCCAAAATTTGACTAGTTGCTAAACCAGTTAGAATTAGAAAATTTATAAATCGAAGCTACCTAAACTACTTGCAATATAGGCAACACCGGGTTGAGACTTTGGATCATTTGAAAGATGATATCAATCAGATTAGGAGTTGGAAATAAGGGGGGTTGGCAAAAACTAAACTAATAGCTACACTAACAGAAACTACAAAATAGAAACGAAAATAATAATAGATAAAACAACTAGCCCAAGAGAATTAACTAAGCTTGAGATTTATGCTTCCTTAATTACTAAATGTTAATCCAATTATTGAAAATCATAGCAAGAAGCCTTAAAATGATTAATGAATCCATCCTAAGCAGTCAAGATTCAGCCAAGTAAACAACATATCAAAAGCTCAATGCATTGCTTAGTTTTCCTATCCTCTTCCTATAATTGATCGTTAAGCAACAATCATATAACATCTAAATCAAATGAAGCCATTTAACTCAGGTATTCACAGCAAAACAGAGAGAAAATAGGAAAGAAATGACTAGCAATTGAATGTAGAATGGAATATCAAGATCTCAACATAAATCTTCAAGTTTGTTACCCCTTATGCTGATTACAAAGGTTAGCTTTCCATGGAAGGAAAAAAATACAAAGAAAAAGGAAAGGAAAATGTCCTACACTACTGTTACTAGAAAACTAAACTAAAAACTACTCGAAAACTACTTTAAAAACTAAACTAAAAGCTTCCAACAAAAAGAACTTCGCTGCCTAGGAAAAGGAAAAGCTAGCTTGCTATTTGGTGAGTAGGCAATGATGGTTGGTGTAACTAGTTACTTGCTACCACTCTTTCTATGTGAACTACCTAATGCAGGCCACTTCTTCTGACTTTTATTGCTCTCTAGCTAGTTGAGTATGAGTTGGAGCAAAGATGATTCATTGGGCTCAAGATCTATGCCAACTGGGGCCTTAAAACTCCAATTCTACAGAGGCCCAACTCGTTGCAATTCTGCCTCTATGTTGCAACTCATTTTTCACACCTATAATAATCTATTCAGCTCAGGAAATCTTCATAAGAAATTTGGCCTTATGTCTTAGCTTCTATTTGGGCTTGGTTTAACCTCAATTAGACTTTATAACTCCAGATATTGCATAATAATAATTCAAGGGTCAGAAACTACTCAAAATGGCCAAATTATGCAGAATTTCTTCTAATGATCTAATTGGCACAGAATCATAAATATACACTAACACATTTGAAAGTAATCAATTTTGGACCTTAAAATGCTAAGTGAAAGGACAAATAAATGAGTGAAATATTTTGTTATCAGCATGATCTTCATCCGTTGGCATAGCGATCTCATTTTTTTTTAGACTATCCAATCTAGAATAGCCAAATGTCCTCTGGGTCATTTGATGAACTCGGATTGGTCTATAAAAACCTAAGAAGCTTCTATTGCTTCTCTATGAGGCTGCCTAATAGATGCTTTAGTTAAGCCCCATGTGCTTCCAGCGGCTTGGTTTCTGATAGAGCTCTTTGAGGCGTGCATGTTTTGTTGTAGAGTTCTTGGAGGCATGAATGGCCTGTTGCACATGGCTTCCCTGGATAACTTTTCTTGTTGGCTCTTAGGAAGTCTTGTATAGATCTTGGATTACTTCCTCATGGGTTTTTTGTAAGGTTCAGCCTTGCTAGCCGGACTCCTGACTCCTTTTTGAATTGCTCTAGGTTTGAGTCAAGAAACGAACCATTGGTTGAGGAAGGCTATAAGTAGGAGTAGCCGTATTCATTGGTGTTTCATCTGATGGGAGTTCATCTCCTAAAGGTTGGCTCCCTCCTTCCTTGTGGGAGTAAAAGCTTTAGGCTTTTGCTTTATTCTTGTGTATCAGGTCTTCTGATGTAAATCTACCTCACTGAAGGAGGTCTTTTAATAAAACTTCAAGCATTATGTTTCTATCTTTCATCTTTACAAGTTTGTTATATTGACGGCTCAATTGGTTGTCGACAGTAACGCAACCAACCCCTACAAAGTCATAACTTGATAATTGTTATATGGAATGTTTAGTGGGTTAATCAACCCCAGTTATTAAAAGTAAAATTTGCATCAATAGGCTTAGGCCAATAAGTTTCAACTTAAAGGATATGTGCCATTTGCATGATCAATCAATCATGTTGGCTTGCTTTAATTGATAGAAAGCACGAGCATTAGAGTGCCTTTAAGGTCAAGTTTAAGTCGTAGGGTGCTTGAGCATCATTGCCATTACAAGACTGAATTTCCATGTAGGCTACGTAGACATATCAGTTCATGTAAAAGTTTCGTGCTCGTGGTACTTTTTGAACGTGACTCATGCAAGAGTTCGGTGCATGGCTAGCACTTCTTAGACGTGAAGTCTTGGTATAGTCCATGCAAGAGTTTTGTGCTCATGACACTTCTTGAACGTGGCTTATGCAAGAGTTTTGTGCATGACTATCACTTCTTGGATGCGAGATCTTGGAATTATCTGTGCAAGATTTTTGTGTGTAGTGCACTTCTTGGACGCAACTTGCGTAAGAGTTTTGTGCATGGTTAGCATTTCTTGGACATGAGGTCTTGGAATTATCCACATAAGATTTTTGTGCATAGTGCACTTCTTAGACGCGGCTCACTCAAGAGTTTTGTGCATGACTAGCACTTCTTGGACACGAGGTCTTGGAATTGTCTGCACAAGATTTTTGTGCATAGTGCACTTCTTAGATGCAACTCGCACAAGAGTTTTGTGCATGGTTAGAACTTCTTAGACGTGAGGTCTTGGCATGGTCCCGCAAGATTTTTATGCATAGTGTACTTCTTGGACCCAACTCACGCAAGAGTTTTGTGCATGGCTAACAGTTCTTGGACACAAGGTCTTGGAATTGTCTACACAAGATTTTTGTGCGTAGTGCCCTTCTTAGACACAGCTCACACAAGAGTTTTGTGCATGGCTAGAACTTCTTAGATGCGAGGTCTTAGTATGGTTTATCCAAGATTTTTGTGCATAGTGCACTTCTTGGACCTGGCTTATCCAAGAGTTTTGTGCATGGCTAGCACTTCTTAGACGTGAGGTCCTGGAATTGTCATTGTAATCCAATGTTGTGCAGTCTGGACCCCGTGAGTCATTTGGCACTCCCATTCATCTCATCCATAGCTCTTCGATTCCTAATGACAGTTGGCAATAATTACTCTTAGTTTTGATAAGCTTGCACCGCGTCATCATAAGCTAGTCACTGGCTTCCCTCGAGCTGTTGGATCGTTACAAGAGGAGAGTCACCAAGGCTAACTCCATGGGGAAGGGACAGAGTGCCAAAGTAGAAGCCTCTCCTATGAAGGTCATTGTTCAAAGGGAAAGTTGCACGTAGGTCACTGATGCTACTTCAGCGGCTGACGTTCCTGATGCTCCAGCTTCTAACCCCCAACCTAGTGAAGACTTAGCTCCCGAAGCTCTAGCCTCTTGAAATATGAATTTTGTAATCTTGAATCTCTTTTTCGAGATTTGTAACAGACTTTATGAACTATTTATATTGAATGATTTTGTTGTGATGGAAGCTAGACACATCTTTCTTTGTTACTTTCATGCTTAAATATGCGACGTTATCCATTTATGCTAGGATGAAAGTTCAACATGCTATATCAACTGTTACTATATTTCATAACACGCTACTTTACATAGAATTCTCTTCGAATCTTATTCCATAAAAAATTAAAGAATTACATAACCATTTACAATGAACCAACTCTTACACACTGGGACACTTATTGATAATAATGACGGAGGTGTTCGATGTTCCAAGCTCAGGGGAACTCTTTCCCATTCACATCTGCTAGATGATAGGCTCTGCTACCTACGATCCTTTTAACAAGGTATGGACCCTCCTAGTTTGGCCCTAGGGTCCCCTTGCTAGGTTTACGTGCTCTAGGAAGAACAAGATGCAGGACGAGATTACAGGGCTTGAATTTTTGAGCTTGCACTCTACAATTGTAGTGTTTCACAATGCGTCATTGGTAGATAGCGAGCTTAAGGCTAGCTCTTTCTCTTGCTTCTTGCATAAGGTCCACGTTCGTATTGAGTAGTTGATCGTTATCCTTCGGGTTGAAAGTGATTCTCCACTGTGTTCTGACCTCCAGTTCTACTGGGATCATTGCTTCATACTCGTACACCATCAAGAAGGGAGTCTCCCCTATAGAGCTGCAAGGCATGGTCCTATAGGCCCAGAGCACCATCTACAATTCATCTACCCAGGCCCCCTTTTTGGCTTCTAATTTGGTTTTCAAGATCTGCTTGATAATCTTATAAACAACTTCTACCTACCCGTTGGCTTATGGATAATCTACGGTTGTGAAGCTTTTAATGATTTTGAAGTCATTGTAAAACTTTAGGAACTGCTCGTTAGTAAACTAAGTGCCATTATTGGTTACAATCTGCTGAGGGACTCCAAACCTGCAAATAATATTGTTCCATATGAATTTTTCAACCTTGGAAGATGAGATTTCAGTGAGTTTCTTTACTTCTGCACTCTTAGTGAAGTAGTCCATGGCTACTATTGCATATTTGCAATTTCTTCAAGCTTTAGGAAGTGGTCCAATCAAGTCTATTCCCCAGATCGTGAATGGCCATAGACTGGTCATTTGTCTCAGATAAGCTAGCGGAGCTCATTGCGCCTTCACAAATCTTTGGCACTTATCACATCTTTTGACGTGGTCTATAGCATCCTGCTTCATTGTTGGCCAGTAGAATCTTTGTGGAAGAGCTTTTTGTGCCAAGGATAGTCCCCCAGCATGGTTTCTACAATGGCCTGCATTAATCTCCTGTAGGACAGTGCTGCAATCCTCGCTATCAATGCATCTTAGAAGCGAGATTGTGAACCCTCTCTTGTATAATGCATCATCGTAGATGCAAATATCTGATTGCTTGAGCTCACAAACATTGTGCCTCAAGTTTATCTTCTGGTAATTTATCATTGTACAGGTAATCCATGATTAGATTCATCCAGGAGTTTAGCGCTTTAGCAATTACCATTACGACATTTTGCTACTCGATGCTTGGGGATGATAGGAGCTCTATCAGGATTATTCCTAAGAGATCAACATCTTTAATAGTGGATAGGCGAGCCAAGGCATCAACGTGCACATTTTTAGCTCACGGTATTTGATTGATCTTGTCTTGCTGGAAGGAATTTAACAACTCTTGGACTTTTTGGAGATAGCTCATCATCTTTGACCCTCGAGTTTGGTAATCACCTTTCACGTGGCAGACAATGAGTTATAAGTCACTAAAAATCTTCAATTTTTTGGCTCGCAGCTCCCTGGCTAATCACAATCTCGCTAGCAATGCCTCATACTTAACTTCATTATTAGTGGCTTGGAAGCCAAATCTTAAAGCATAGAAGACCTTGTGTCCTTCTAGACTAATGAGAAGCACTTCAACTCTAGCCTTTTGGTCACTTAATGACCCTTCGATGTACAATTCCCACCATTAGGCCTCAGGAACCTTCACCTCTTCCTGTGCAGGTGCCGTAAATTCTGCAATGAAGTTAGCTAGTGCTTGCCCCTTGATGGTTGATCTGGGCTTGTATTCGATATCGAATTAGGCAAGCTCAATCGTCCATTTGAGCAGCTGTCTTGAGGCATCCATTTTCTACAAGACTTGTTTTAGTGGAAACTGTGTAAGGACCCTTATGATGTGGGCTTGGAAATAGGGTTGTAGCTTTCTTAAGGCAATAACCAGGCAGTAAACGAGCTTTTCTATGGGCAAATACCTCGTTTCGGCATCCAGCAGCCTCTTGCTTACATAGTAAATCAGGAATTGAGCTCCTCCTTCTTCTTGCATTAGGGCCACGCTTAAGGCATGTTGGGATACCCCTTGGTATACAATTAATTTCTCGCCCTCTTTTGGTTTAGACAAGAGTGGAGCTCGTCCGAGGTACGATTTGAGCTCCTGAAAAGCAACCTCACACTTTGGGGTCCATTCGAACCTCTTCGCTTTTTTGAGGATGTCGAAGAAGGGGATGCATTTGTTCGTCACCTTCGAGATAAATCTGCCAAGCGCAACAATTTGGCCATTCAAACTTTGAACATCTTTAGGACCTATGGGGGATTGCATGTTAAGGAGTGCTATAATTTTCTTTAGGTTCGCTTCGATCCCTCTATTATTGATCACAAAATTGAGGAATTTGCCTGAGGCAACTCTGAATGCACATTTATGTTAGTTCAACTGCATCCAATACCTCCTTAGGGTCTGGAACATTTCTTCCAATTCATAGACATGATCAACGATCTATTTAGACTT
This sequence comes from Saraca asoca, assembly GCA_026873985.1. Lineage (NCBI taxonomy): Eukaryota > Viridiplantae > Streptophyta > Magnoliopsida > Fabales > Fabaceae > Saraca > Saraca asoca. The sequence goes on from JANHAO010025263.1 coordinate 6,727, forward strand.
CACTAGCATGTTGTCGACGTATACCTCCATTGTTCTGCCAATTTGCTCTCGAAACATCATATTTACTAATCGCTAGTAGGTAGCCCCCATATTTTTGAGCTCGGAAGGCATCACTTTATAGCAATATAACCCGTAATCAGTAATGAATGAGGTAGTTCTTCATCTTGCTTAGCCATTGGGATTTGATTATACCTCAAATAGGCATCCATGAAGCTGAGGAGCTTGTGCCCCGCTATCACATCTACAAGTTGGTCAATCCTCAGTAGAGGGAAACTATCCTTTGGGCACGCCTTGTTAAGGTCAGTGAAATCGATATAGGTCCTTCACTTCCCATTCTTCTTCTTCATGAGGATGGGATTGGCCACCTAATGGGGTAATATGCTTCTCGAATGAAATTGTTCACCAAAAGCCTATCCACCTCTTCTTTTAGCATTGCATAACGTTTAACCATCATCGGCTTTCTCTTTTGGCAAATTGGCTTGACCTAGGGGTTGATATTGAGTCTGTGCAACATTACATTTGGATTGATGCCCACCATGTCTTCATGGTTCCAAGTGAAGATGTCCAAGATTGCCTTGGGAAATTTTGTTAGCTACATTTTCACATCGGGTGGTGAGCACTTCCCTAACTTAAGGCATCTTTCTTCGTCCACTTTGCTAACACACACGTCCTCGAGCTTTTTAATAGGTTTGGTGGCTCGTTTAGCGTCCACCTTGTGAGGTTTGAGGTCATGGCTAACTCCCTTTGTGCTTATTGCCTAAGCTTCTCCCCCAAACACCACATGCACTTTTTTTCCCTTGGACTCCAAGTTTGACCACATCCTTATAGTAGTGTTGGGCTACCTGTTGCTCTCCTCGCATGCACCGACTTCGTTCGGGGTCACAAACTTAATGGTTAGCATCCTGGTTGATGTCACCATATCGAAATCATTCATGGTGGGTTGCCCTAGCACCACATTGTAGGTCGAGGGGCAATCTAGGATCAGGAAATCCGTCATGATAATTGCATGTTGATCGAGGTCACCCAGGGTGAGTGGGAGTCTGATTCGTCCTATCGGGACTATTCCATCTCCCATGAAACTGTAAAGAGGTTTGGGGGAAGGATCTAGTTGACTTGTGATTACGCCCATTTAGTTGAAGCATCCCTTATACATCACATTGACAGAGCTTTTGGTATCGACCATTATCCTCCTTACTTTAGCGTTGTCAATCTTTGCCCGGATGACAATCGCATCATTATGGGGATAATGAATTTCTTGCATATCCTCTTCCATGAATGAGATGTTGTCTAAGGCTACCTTAGCCTTTTTGGCAAGTCTATCACATTCCATATGACTCCTAAGAAGAACATGGCCCGCCGCTCACACATAGCGATTATTTGATCGGTTCAAGGTACCTGTAATGTGAGGCCCATTGTGTATACTGAAGATAGTTCTCATGGAGGGTGCCTCCTCACACTTTGGAGTTTTGTGGTGCTATGGTGCAGGCTGCTGGGGATGCGGGGGTCACCGCCCTAAGGACCTTACCATATAGTCCCTTAGGCTGCCCCTCTGAATGAGATCCTCAATGGCATCCTTTAACGTCTAGCAATCCAAAGTGTTGTGCCTAACTTCATTATGATAGGCACAAAATTTATTGTGATTCCTCTTCTCGATAGGGGCCCTCAAGGGCCTAGGTCTACCAAAATCTTCACTATTCATTTCGATCGTATAAATCCTGTCTGGCATGTCTGATAAAATGGTATACGTGTCATAGTGACCTCAAAGTTAAGACTACTCATTCTGGGCCTTCTTCGCGGCTTGACCTCCAAAGCCACCCTTTTAGCCCTCTTTACTGCTCTCACCCCCAATTCTCTTCTTGCCTTAGTTGGAAGTGCTTGCCTCCTCCTTCTGATTTGGTTTCTTTGGGCTAAAGGTTTCATCCCATCGAATCTCTTTAGTAGCTCATTCATAGAATTCACCTGGGCTCTTAACGAGGGACTTGCATATGTCCTCATACAATTTTCCATCCTTTTAAAGATCGACTGAGATTGCCATGAGGACACTCTCATCCGATGGGTTTTCTATATTGTTAACTTTATGTCAAAACCTGGTGATATAATCTTTAAGTGGCTCATCTTTCCACTGAAACACATCGTTAAATGGTAGGACGGGGCAAGTTGCTTCTTTAGTGCCCTATACTAATTGAGGAACTTCACTTGACATTCCTCTTAACTCCTAATGCTGCAAGCTGGGAGACTCCTGAACCATGTTCGTGGCACCTCTTTGAGTGTGGCAGGGAAGACTCGGCACTTCACTAACGGATTGGAAGTTTACAAGTCCATCTAGACATTAAAAGTGTCCAAATGACTATAGGGATCACTATCCCCACTATACAGGGGGATGTTCAGGATTTTAAATCTGCGAGAAAAGGGCTCTGTCTTAATTTTGCTAGAGAATGGAGTTCTTTCCTCATGGGATTCTCAATTACCCTGGGATATAGAGTTCTTTTCCAATTGCTCCATCCTTTAGAGTAGTTCTTCAATCATCAGGTCTCGAGATTTAGATTGATGACTGCCAGTTCGTCGACTTTTTTCATCTCGCTTATATGAGAGTGGCGGTCAGAGGTTCTATGCTTCTTACTATGCTTGTGGCTGGATGAATCATGGTCTGTCTCTTGTTCACAATCGATTTCATGTGAGCTCTCATCTTTGGATGAGCTTTCACCTTGTTGATCACCTCCCTTATCTTTTTGAACTCGATGGACTTCGGACCTTAACCATGAGTTAGAAGAATAGAGCGAACCGACTCACTGAAGTTCAATCCTGACTTGTTCCTCGTGCTGAGCCCTAACTGATGACATCCATCCCTAGGTGCAACAACTTTACCCTATCTAGGTGCACCTTGGGCATGCGCTTGGGCTAACGCTTTGACCATATTAGCCAACTCCTTCATGGTGTTTTTGAGTGCTTCCTGACACCGATCAAGTGCTTCTTGGTGCTGTTGTCAAGTTTGAGCTTCATCAGTTTCAGGAGCTACGAGTTGGTATGGAATGAAGGAGGCTATGCTAGCATTGGCACCTATCGTGGGGGCAGCTATGCTCCACTGTTGCTGCATCTGACCTTCGGGTTGGCCAGTAGTGGTTTTCATACTCCTAGTGGCTTTTCCTTTTACCATTATGCTTGAAACAACTTATTAGGAACAGAAGATGAAGAATGTGCAGTGGGGCCCTCCTTCTAGTGCCAAAATATTGACACCAAAATCTGATCAATAGGTTTGTGTCCAATGTCACCCCAGACTACAAGTTGAATATGGAAGAAAACAGAAAAAGAAAGATATTGAAAGAAAAGAAAGATAGCAAACACCAGGAGCTTTATCATAGTTTGGCTAAAGCCAAGTTGGCACCTATGTCCATGGTGATTTTGATTATCAACTAAAGGTTGTTTTTCTTTATTTGATTACAATGGCAATGCTCTCTCACTATATATTGTACTCTCTCTATGTTCCGGCAAAGTTTCTACATGTAAATTCCTCTCTCCCCTTCACAGTGATCATCCCTTCCTATTTATAGAAGGGGAAAGGGTTATAAATGTAATTTTACAAGTAACAAAATGATTATTTTTGCCACATTGGGCATTTAATGCTTGGCATTGGGTAATTAATGTTAGGTAAATTATTATCGGACTGTCAGGGGGCTGATGTGTCAATTTAGAGGCTGAGTTGTTAGTTAGAGATGTGTGCCCTTGATTGCTGACTGGATCCCATACATGTGTCTGGCTCGTTAACCTCGTGACTTGGCATTGTGTTAGTGGACGAGCTGGAGGCTTTGGTTGACCTCATTGTTCTTGCTCGATCGTTCTCTTCGATGATGGTTGGGGTGGCAATCCTCTTGTTAACGAGTTGAAGGCTTTCTCAGTGAGTTGCGCTCCCTAGTGTGATGTTACTCAATGCCTTCAGCTTGCGCCTGATGGCTTGGTATCCTCGCTGAGCGATCTTGATCCCCGATTTAGGCCTCCACCTGGTTGGCTATGCCTCTTACTGGACTTCGATCGGCCCAAATCGTACCTTCCAAAAAAATACCCATGATAATTATATATATATATATATGATATATTTGCATTACAAAAATAATTAAAAATGCTTTTTATGTGTTAAAAGAAGCTAAAAGTGTTTTGTTACTTTGGAACTTTTTAATGATGTTGCTTACCTGAAAAAATGGATTTTGGTATACTATGATTTGAAAATGTTATATAAGAACCGTGTTATGAGATGAATTCTGTTAAGTAATTTGAAACCTTGGAATCACTGGAAAACTCATTGGGAACCCGTGAGTGCACTCGTGTGAGTGTGTGTGTGTGTGATGGAGAGATAAGGTGGGACAAGGATTATAGCATAAGGACCCGGCGGATATGCTGGATGACTCATGTGGCATAAGGACCTGGTGACACACTAGATGAGTCATGCTTATATGAGAGGATGATGTGACGATTCCCTCTTGGAGTTGTCCTTGAGATTGCAGTAGATAATTATTTTATGAACATTGGTAAACTTTGGCTTCATTATTATTAGAATTTCATCATTACTTTATGATATATGTGTTTTATCTTATAGTATTATGTTATGATGTTGATCTTTACATTACTAAAAACTATACCCTTGATTATGCAATTTATCTGATAATTTATATTTTGAAATT
>JANHAO010025264.1:0-11392 GCA_026873985.1 Saraca asoca
CCATGGCGTAAGCCACCCGCAGATTCCGCTGTAAGTTCAGTAATCTCCTTACCAGTTCTCTCTGTCTCTTTCTTGTCCATGGAATCGTGCTCATTTGAAGATCCAGTATTTGAACTCAAAGTGCATTTCGGTTTTTTTTTTTTTTCCTTGTTTACTCGATTATATTTGCTGCGAAGTCGTTAGTCCTTAGAGTTTTGATTTACTTTAGCTTGCTGCGTGGTGATTGAGCTGAGAGTAAAGTTGAAAGTTGGAGCTTCCGTATGAAGTGTAGGTTGCCAAGCTCTGATTAATCTGCAGACTGATTTTATTTATAATGGTTTGAGTTCAGCAGTGAATGGGGATGCTATCAATTCATAACATTTTAACACGTTGGTGCAAGGGAAAGAGCACATATCGGTTTTCCCGAGTGTTTTTTCTGGCGATTATGGCATCAGAGTTTGACCGAATGATGTTGCCGAATCGTAGTAGGTGATTTATGATGATACGTCGATGACTAATAATATGGGGTTTAGTGATGTACTGCATGTACCCGAGTTTAAGGAAATCGTCTTTTAGAGCATTGATTTGACTTGGCTGAGTCTTATGAACCACGTTTTGTCATTGTTTCATCCACTCTGCTTATACGAGCTTTTTCTGGGAAAAATATCAGATAAACATTTGTTTCATCCACTCTGCTTATACGAGCTTTTTCTGGCAAAAATATCAGATACATATCCTCATTTTCAAAAAAAAAAAAAAAGGGATCACGGAATTTAGGCACTTGACCAACAACTTGGAGAAAGCAAACTTTTTGCTTGGCTAATTGAGTTGTGTGCGCAGTTTTTTCACATCAGGTCGGGAATCATATTTGTATTTGGGTTCTTTCTGTCACATTCTAAATTTCAGACCTTCTTTCTCTCAGGACTTACTAGTTGGGAACATATATTTGATAATCTCACGCAAGACTACAAGCAATAGCTGAGTTTAAGTATTGCAAATAACGACTTTCTTTTTGTCATAATTAGTATTTGTAGGTGCAATTAATCTACATCTGGGTTGTAACAGTTGAAGAAAATAACTATGAGGGTGAATATTTATGATGTTATCCTCATTTCTATATCCTTTCCAGGTTTCAAATAGAAGTATCATATTCACTGGCATAAGCTTTTCTTTGAACCTTTAGACTTTGGGCATGAAGATTATGATGTTTATTGTTTTTGGCTTGTTTGGATGCAGGTTATGTTAATGTGATTGGCCAGCAAGAAAATTGTGAGATACCAAATGTAGTACATTGCAAGCTTACGGTAAAACGGATATGAAGGAGACAAGAGTTAGTAATATTTATATGTATGTTCTTTGTTTAAATTTTCTGACCTATTTGTTTAAAACTATTTACATGCATATTATGGTGTTCATCTGAAGATATTTTCTATAACACCTTTTTTTTGGAGAGACTTGGAATTAAAAGCTCAACTTGTAAGTTTGACACTCAAGTCATTCTAAAACCTTGATGTTTGGTTATTATGATATCTTTTCTGCTACCGATCTGCAATCACTATGGTGGAAAGGAACACTCATCCCAATATGATATACACTCAATGTATTACTATGATAATTTGATTTCAAAATCATGAGTGCTAAATTGGATGGCAATGTCAGATGTATGACCATTTGCTATTAGTAAAAAATATCAGAAGTAGAAACTCTGCCATTTTGGAAATTTGAAGGATAATTGTGCAGCAAGACCTTGTAGAAAAACAAGATTCTGAACTACAACATTGTAGACTTTTATATTTTAACTTGTTATAGATGAATCTTGTTAATGAGTATGAGAACATCCCAACTCGATAAATCTTAATATGCATATGTAATTTTGATAAAACATGTCCCGATTTCCCTTTCTCGAAAATTTTCATTGTAGTTGGATCTGATGTTCCTCTCTGTGAATATAGTAATAGTTTGCTATAATGTAATATTAACATGATCTCTTTATGCGGACACTGCTCATCTGTTTTTAGGCTGGATGATTTGGACTCTAGACTATCTTCATCTTCTGATGCTCGAGTGAAAAGATGTGGATTTGGTATTGAAAAAACAAGCCAGGGTGGGCGTGCAAGTAATAAAACTTCTGGGTCCTTCAAAAGTGGAATGAGAAAGGGATCTGAAGGGCTGAAATCAATTGGCCGATCATTTGGATTTGGGGTATCTAGGGCAGTGTTTCCTGAAGATCTTAAAGTGTTTGAGAAGAAAATATTTGATCCCCAAGACAAATTTTTGCTCTTGTGGAATAAGTTATTTGTTGTCTCATGCATTTTGTCAGTGTCAGTGGATCCGTTGTTTTTTTATCTCCCTGTCATCAATGATAAATTACATTGTCTTGGTATAGACCGAAAACTGGCAATCATTGTCACCACGTTGAGGACAGTTATTGATGCCTTCTATCTTATACACATGGCCCTCCAATTTCGTACTGCTTATATTGCTCCTTCATCTCGTGTCTTTGGGCGGGGTGAGCTCGTGATAGATCCTGCACAGATAGCCAAGCGATACTTGCGGTGGTATTTCATCATCGATTTCCTATCTGTGTTGCCTTTGCCACAGGTTAGAAAGATTATGTTAACTTGAGTTAATCTATTTTTACGAATGCTGCATGTCTTATAATCCTTCTATATTTATATTTTGCACACAATTGTATCATTTGGACTGCTGTAAATTATACTTTATGCTGTCAGCTCCTTGTGTTCGTCTTAGGCTCACTTGTTCAGGGGAGATTCTTCTTGTTCATATTCACAGATTGGGAAGCTTTGTTAGTTTGGTCCTGTTCACAAAATGATTTGTTCTTTTGCAATTTGTATCAACTTTTAAATTAATATCACTTACTTGGATGGATTGGCAATCTCCCACTTCTTTGAATATGAAAAGGGATGCAATGATTCTGATCAATATATCCTTATTTTATCCTCCTTGTATGGTCAGATTGTGGTTTGGAGATTTCTTCAGAGATCAAAAGGTTCAGATGTATTGGCAACAAAGCAGGCCTTGCTCTTTATTATCCTGTTTCAATATGTTCCTAGATTTCTTCGGATGGTACCTTTGACTTCAGAACTTAAAAGAACAGCTGGTGTCTTTGCTGAAACTGCATGGGCAGGTGCTGCCACATATTTGCTTCTATACATGCTCGCTAGTCATGTAAGTACTTGTTTCTTTACCATTATGTACATTTCTGTTAGTAACTATTATACATGCTTGCGAGTTATGCTTTTTTTCCCTCTCTATCTTGCTTTATGGTGCTTCATTGTGGGCAACTATTTATTTGGGTCTTATTACATGAATGAATCTTTGCAGATAGTTGGAGCATTTTGGTATTTATTAGCCATTGAACGAAATGATTCATGCTGGCAGAAGGCTTGTAGTGATAATGGGTGCAATAAAAATTTCTTGTATTGTGGCAACCAGTATATGGAAGGTTATGGTTCCTGGCAGAATCGAAGTGAAGCTATTCTTGGGTCAAACTGCAGTGCTGATAATGATAATCCACCTTTTGATTATGGAATTTTTGAACAGGCATTGTCATCTGGCATTGTTTCATCTAAAAATTTCATCTCCAAATACTGTTATTGTTTATGGTGGGGGCTCCAGAACTTAAGGTAATTAATTTTATTTTTCTTTGCAAATTTTGTTTGTATGTTTTCTACTCTACAACAAACACTTGGTAACATGTCTGTTCTGTTGGAACAGAACTCTGATATGCTGATTTTACATAGGGAGTGTATGTATTTCGGTTTTACTTGTACTCCCTTGCATAATTATTTACAAGAAAATAATATAAAGGAGTTAATGAAACAGACTGAAAAACTGTAATTAATAGTTGTTTTACTGATGATGTGGATATCTTAATCTCATATTGATATTAATGTGGCTTAAAAATGCTCCTTATGTTGATTTGCCCTGTCTCTTTTACAACTAATAACTTAATAAATTGATGTTTTCTGACTGAAACAAATTTTGTAATCTATGTTTCCTTAGGATTTGAGAAGTTTAGACTTTAGAGGAAAGGAAACTTGAGTCTTTCTAGGCCATCAGAGAAATCATGCATTCTAGTAGAGGTAGGCCAAACACTAAAATTATGAAACTTTTGGCCTTTTTGATGCCCAGGACCAAGTTTATAGGCCATCCTACATCGAAGACTTTCTGGTTCTGGATAAATGTATGGCTGATAATTTCATTAGAAGTGAATTCCTTTGTTTTGATTCTTCTTTTTTCTGTTTATCAGATCAGGGTTTCAACACGCACAATTTTTCTTTCTTATTCCTTCTGCTTATCATTATGTGTCCAGGCAGCTGTTAAACACTGATACTTATTGCTTTTCATTGACTTTTGTGCAGTACACTTGGCCAGGGCCTTAAAACCAGCGTCTATCCTGGGGAGGTTATCTTTTCTATAGCGCTAGCCATATTTGGGCTCATCCTCTTTGCACTTCTGATTGGTAACATGCAGGTATGTAAGATTATTTAGTGTAGCATATTGAACATGTAAGATTGTCAGGAGTCTTGTTCATAGTCATTTTTTCATGCAACTGCTGAGTATATATAGATGTGTATTCTTCAAGACTTGTGGGTCAGATGTGCTAATAACCAGAATTACCCAACATCCAATTTACAGGCTTAACAACAGTTTAGGAGTCATTAATTGGCACTAAATGCTACAATCAATATATGTTCTTACAGATGATATTTAATGTGAATGAGCTCGGATGACCTCAAACCAAATGGTGTTGTTAGAGTAGTGTAGCTAGCCTCCAGATAGTCATCATCTAGCATCTATTTGTAAGCACAAATGCGTGTGCCATACTATATGTTATATGCTGGTTAAGGAATAGCAGTTTCTGCCACTATCTTAATCCATTAGCAAAAATATGTATATTTGAAAATGAAACACTATTGCTAGGTTTTCCTAGTTTCCTTTTCAGAATTGATGAACTGCATTTTATTGATGAGAACCTAAAGTATCCATAAAGAGAATTGATTGTCTGCATGCTTAAAAGACTCACAATGTTCTACATTAAGGAATTACAGCAAATAAGCATGCACACGTGCACCCAAAAAATGTGTAAAGTACTGGATGCCTTTTATCTTATTGGTGAAAATGTAATTTCTCCTTATTATAATATGGTACTATGGTTCTTGTAAGTAGCTTTAAAAGGTTTATGGATATATAACAGTATAAGAAAGTCTGTAAAGCAGATTGCTTGTAATTGATGTTTTTGCATTTCGCTATTATTGCAGACATATCTTCAATCTCTTACCATTAGGCTTGAGGAAATGAGAGTCAAAAGGCGTGATTCAGAACAGTGGATGCATCATCGCTTGCTCCCACAAGATCTTAGAGAGCGTGTTAGACGGTATGATCAATACAAGTGGTTGGCAACACGTGGTGTAGATGAAGAAAGTTTAGTTCACAGTCTACCAAAGGATCTAAGCAGAGACATAAAACGCCACCTCTGTCTTGCTTTAGTGAGGAGGGTATGATGCAAAACACTTACATAATCAAAAAACACCAATGAAAGCCCTCTAACCCAAATGCATTCAGCATAAACTAAAGAGATCTAAAAAAATTTTATTCACATAAAAAAACCAAACCAACATGTGTTTAATAAGTTCCATTTGTGGTTATGGCAGTGTCCACATATAATAACCATGCTTGCTGTCACATAAGTACATCAGATTGTGGTTGTTTGGTCCTTTACATAAAATTATTCGGGTCTGAATTTGCTTACTCAGACTGCTTCTCTTGCATTTGTAGGTTCCACTATTCGAGAGTATGGATGAGAGATTGCTTGATGCCATATGTGAGAGGCTGAAACCATGTTTGCTCACTGAGAATACTTACATCGTTCGGGAAGGAGATCCGGTTGATGAGATGCTTTTCATTATACGTGGTCGCCTTGAGAGTGTCACCACAGATGGCGGAAGGAGTGGGTTTTTCAACCGTGGTTTTCTAAAAGAGGCTGACTTCTGTGGTGAGGAGCTTTTGACATGGGCACTGGATCCCAAATCTGGCTCTAATCTTCCATCTTCTACACGAACAGTCAAGGCATTAACTGAGGTAGAGGGTTTTGCCTTAACTGCCGAAGAGTTGAAATTTGTTGCCAGTCAGTTTAGACGCCTTCACAGTAGACAGGTTCAACACACCTTCCGCTTTTACTCACAACAATGGAGGACTTGGGCTGCATGCTTCATCCAAGCAGCTTGGCGCCGTTATTCTAAGAGGAAGAATATGGAGCTTCGTCGAGAGTCAGAAGGAAATCGCAACAATGTCGGTGGGGGTTCATACAGTATTGGCGCCACCTTCTTAGCCTCAAGGTTTGCAGCCAATGCTCTTCGTGGTGTACATCGCAATCGGAATGCTAAGACTGCTAGGGAATTAGTGAAACTGCAGAAACCTCCCGAGCCTGACTTTACTGCAGATGATGCAGATTAAGTTTTCATGTGTAACTATTGGCCTGAAATGCTTGTTTTTAGTGATTGACTCTATTCTGATTTGACCTGTCAAGAAAGGCGATGCAGATTATAAGAAATGTATTATAATCTTGTTTTAGATGCAGTTGAGGTTTGCAAGCGATGCATAAACTCTGCTTCTGTTCAATTCTTATTAAGAAGAGACGTTGAAAAAGCCATGTTCTTTTTTGGGTGAATATGTCCCTGGTTTTATGAGTGAATCTCATTGAATTGGAAAAAGCAGAAAATTTCATTCGAAAGTACAAGTTGAGTTATTGGCACAATAACTAATTTGATCTTCCAGAATAGGATCTAAACTAAGGTGTAAACTACAACTACTCCCAAGTGTTCCTTTCCTTTCCTTTCCAAGAATAGTCGCCGAGGACCACAATTGCTCGATAGTCCTCATTTATTCAAAACAATTAGAAGAGTCAACCGCAAAAAGGGGCAGCAGGTTACTGTGAACACTCTGAATAAAAAGAATATGGTACTTGGCAGACATATTTAAACAAATACCAGAACTACAAAACACTATATTGAGACTAAATAATTTCTGTCTTAAAAACTGGAGCCATTGAGCTGTAGGATGCCAGATGCCTACAACTCTCTTTTCCAAATAACGAATTCGTGCTTTCCAAAATGATCTATCATCCTGACAACTATCTTCACATTGCAACAATTAGTCAATTTTCACTGATGAGTAGATGAGCCTTGTGAACCAGAAGCATGCATAGAAGCCAATTGTACCAGTCAATACGAAGAAAGCATACGAAAGAATCAGCATGTACCCAAAGTACAAAATCCCAGATACTGCCTTTGTGATCTCAAGCTTTGTGAAGAAGTAAAAACCAGCATAGAGGAAAAGGTAGATAGCTGAGGAGCCAGAAGTCAGATAAGACCTCCACCACCAAAGGTAGTCCTCGCTACACAGCTGGAAGTAGCAGAGAACAATTGTGATCTCAGCACAAGTGACAATAAGGATCACGAACACAATGAACAGGAAACCAAATATATAATAGAATTGATGCAACCAGATTGATGTCAGAATGAAGAAAAGCTCGATGAAAACAGCACCAAATGGGAGGATCCCTCCTATCAGAATAGAGAAGACTGGGTTCATATACCAGGCCTGCTCTGGGATCTGCCTAGGGATCTTGTTTGTCTTTACAGGATCCTCAGATGCTGGCTTTCGGAAGCCCAAATAGCCACCGACAAATACAAGTGGAACTGAGATACCAAACCATAAGAAAACCAGAGCAAACATTGTACCGAATGGCACAGCCCCAGAAGACTTCTGGCCCCAAATTAAAGCATTTAACACAAAGAATATTGCAAAGCATATGCCAGGAAACATGAAGGCTGTCTTAAGAGCGATTTTTTTCCATTCTGTTCCCTTGAACATCTTATAAAGGCTTGCTGAAGAGTATCCGGCTAAGAATCCCATAAAGACCCAGAGCAAAAGCATGACTGTCATCAATGCCCCTCTATTTGAAGGGGACAGAAATCCAAGGGCAGCAAAGATCATAGTGACAAGAATCATTCCCAAAAACTGAACACCTGTTCCAACATATACACAAAGCAGGTCTGAGTTTGATGGAGCCCTAAAAACATCCCCATGAACAAGTTTCCACCCAGTCTCTTCTTGGGCTTCTTCTTGAGTCTCTAATTGGTTGTACTTAGAGATGTCACGGTAAAGTGTCCGCAGCATTATCATGGCCACCATGCCCGACAGGAAAAGTACAATCATTAAGGAATTAATAATTGAAAACCAGTGAATCTGACTGTCTGCCATCAGAAGATAGGTATCCCAGCGAGATGCCCACTTCACGTCACTCTCCTACAAAGGTGAAAATTCAAGAGTAATCATTAAAACCCAATTCTCAATGGCACTGTGTGGTAATTCAGTCACCATGAGTTACTGTAACTAACCTGGAACTCAACATCATATGTGAAAATAATTTCCTTCTTGTCTTCAACCTCTTGGGGAGATTCAGAGCTGGTAACTGCCTTCCTTGCATGAGGATCACAGGTAGTTAAGCGAGTATTCTCTTTCCATTCACCTTCATATTCATGCTTTACACTGTATTTATAGAAATAATGTCATTCTACCAGCACAACTTACCATCAAATAGAGACATCAACAGAAAATTAATATATAATCAGATACAAAAGATTCATAATACAACCTAAAAGGCTTAACCTCAAAGCCCACAATCCTTGACAACTCTGTCACTGGATCTCTGTGATACTTAACCACAAATGTCAAATGGTTGTGGATAAAGTACTTTTCATCCCTGGTCTGTAAGCAGTTGAGTATAAGAAGTTAAAATAAGTTTAAACCAACACATAAAAGAGATTATCACTGAGACAGTACTTACGCCAGCATACTGTCCTTTGAGACCCACAAGAAAACCATGCAGATACACTATAGAAGATCCCTGATCAGGCCTTTGCAGTGGAACAACCAAAGGAAGATTATCTAATATCCTGCAACCAAGGTAGAATACTAAAAATCAAATTGGTGAGAGGAAAAATTTTGTCACAAATCCATGACAGGCATAGAATTGTATAGATTAAAATTTTGAGGTCATTAGTGACTCACATGTTTACCCGATATTCATCATCTATCTTTTCCTTGAACTCTTTGGCTGTTTTTGCATTGAGAGTTAGACGACAAACAACATTGCACAAATGTGGTTCTCTCATTTTAAACTGGAAAATTCAAGTTATTTAAATGTTTTAGTAATTAGACAAAAAAAAGGGGGGAGGGGGGAAGAAACTTGCAACCTGTCCCCAAAATTTCACCCACCTCATAGGGAGAGTTTTCAATGCGGTCACCCCGAAGAACTTCCCCAAGATTTTCTGCACTGTCAACAATGCGTTCTGGACGGCAATAGGGCAATGAATAGTAGGAGTAAGGAAGCTGTGTTTTGATAGAAGTCAGTTTATTCACTTTCACCCTCAACAAATCCCCCTGCCATAAATGAACATAAGTTATAAAATTCTCATCATGATTAGGACAAGCTATTGCTTTTCTTTCTCTTTTGAGCATCACCAATGCAACAAAATCTATCAGATGAAAAGACTATCAATTATGTCATTGTCAGGCTAAGAACTTGGAAAATGTCTCAGGAATGCCAAATTTAGGTGCTAACATCAATGTCCACATGAGATCATAACACCACAATCTATATACAATTACGCCAGAGGAGAAGCATATCTAATTCTTATAACTCCCTTCCATCTGTATTATGAAAGCGCAATTTTTGTATAATATGATAGACATGCATGAACTAAAATTCTATCACATGGACAGCAATTAAATTTTTGCACCTTCACACAGACAATCCTGAAATGCGGAAAAGGCTCCGATCTACCATCCAAGTAGCAAGAGAAAACAAGCACAAAAATGTCCCCAGAAAATCGAAATTATGATCACCCAAAAAATAACAAAAATCTCAAACCAACAGAGTAAAGACCAAAAATTTTATTAAAAACATAACAAGCCGGCACGATCCCACATAAGATTAGCCCACAATGACATGCATTGCAAATGGACGTACGTCATTTGACATTGGTTCGTGAGTAAAATTGGGGAAAAAAATTGATATACCTTCTGGAAATCCTCAGGTGCAACGCCAGGAAGGTAGAAGCAAGTAGCATGGACGACAAGAAGAATAAACAGAGAGATCCATAAGTGACAAGCGAGAGGCCCTCTCGCCATGGTTTCAAAAGAACGCAGATCGAGAAACTCTCTCTCTCTTCTCTGCGCGTTTGTGTGTAGGCGTCTCTCCCGCGTCCTCGCGGTGGTTTTTGTGTGAAGTTTCCGACTCTCTGCGATACTCAAAAAATGGCACTTTGCTTGGACGCCAAAAAGCCTTCTGAATACTCAAACGTGGGGTTTAGCGAGACATCTGGCTTACTATTTGATGCATTCTTAGCCGTTGGATTCTTGAATGTGTGGTGGAGATTGTATCAGAATATTACAGTTATTTTTTATTCAACGGAATTACCTAATTTGTAAGATAGATACCCATTTATCGAGGTTCATTGCATTATCAGTTAAACAAAAGATTGGATTTTTAGTTTACTAGTGATGGCATTATTGTAATTTACAAACGTTAATATGAGGAATTATCACTTAATTTGGAAGTTACCCTCTCATTTGTCTTCATCTCATATCTAAACGTTAAAAGTATGATACTCTTTAGCTAATCTTTCTTTTTTTTTTTAAAGTCATAAAAATATTAGAATTCATTTTATTTGTAGCATATTTTATGTATAAAATTATTTATAAATTTAATTCTAATTTTTTAATTTTAAATAAATTTAATTCTTTTTTTTTTATGAATTTCAAATCCTAACATCATTTTTTTTTCCTTTAACTAATTTTAAGATTTTGATTTCCTCCATTTCTATAAGAAAAAAAAGAGTTGGTTGTGTGAATTTTTTAAAGAAAAAACCTATGAATTTTTATAATTAATATATAAATTCTCATATGATAAAATTTGAATCTCTTATATACAATATTTTTATCTATCTCTTGCATAAATCCAATTTTCAATTCTTTAGGAAAATCGACCGATTTCACATCCCAATTCCGTATCTTTATTGCACCAAAAAAAAAAAAAAAGTCTTCCAAATTCCATTTATTAAAATGATGACAAAAGTTGACACATAGAAAACGATTAGAATTATCAGTCATTAAAATAACATATTTGATGTGATTTATATTGATTTTTTTTTCTAAAAAAAGTCGCAGGTGGAATTTTTTTGTCTAATTATTTCGGTCCAAGTGGGTGGAAGACTACCTAACGTAAACAGAAAGGCAGGAAGAGGCCGACAAAACCGCGACGTTTCAACCCACCGTGGCACCAACCCCCTATTACATGTAATCTGGATTTGCTGCAGTTGGG
>JANHAO010025265.1:0-11394 GCA_026873985.1 Saraca asoca
CCCGGTGTGCTCTATGCTACAAGTAGAGTAGAGTAATCCGGTTTTATAAATTACTAATTTGATGCGCCTCGACATTCGCATCAAAAAGGCAAAGGCAAAATGGAGGTGCCACAAAAGCAAAGAAATATTAAATGCTTTAAATGTTTATGGCATGACCATTATGCTTATGAATGCCCTGACAAAAGACTCATGACTATGAAAGCCAATGGGGAGTTAGAATTGGCCAGTGAGTAAGAAAAGGAGGAAGAAAGCTCTAATTCAGGTAGTGAAGCAAGCAATGGTCTGTATGATGTGGTGGTTAAAGGAAAAACATTGGTTGTGAGGAGAACTTTGAGTATGCAAACTAAGGAGGGTAATGAAGAGTAAAGAGAGAACATCTTCCACACTAGATGCCATGTCATAGGAAAGGTTTGCAATGTGATTATTGATGGGGGGAGTTGTACAAATGTTGCTAGCATAATCTTGGTTTAAAAGTTAGCCTTGCCTACCCTAGATCATCCTATTCCTTACAAGCTTCAATTGTTGAATGAAAGTGTAGAGGTAAAGGTCTCAAAACAAGTGCTAGTTTCATACTCTACAGGGAGGTATAAAGATGAAATTTTATGTGATATTGTTCCTATGCAAGCTGCCCATATTTTGCTTAGTAGACCATGGCAATTTGATAGACATGTCATACATGATGGCTACTTAAACTGATATAGCTTCAAGAAGGTCAACAAAACCATCAATATTGTACCCCTCACCCCAAGCAAATCTTAGAGGATCAAATAAAAAGAGAGAAGAAAATAAGTGAAGAAAAAGAGAAAAAGAGTTGAGAGAAAAAGAGAAACAAGAAAAAAAAGAAGTGGAGTATTTTTGAAAAGACTAGTGACATTAGGCAAGCCATGTATATGGATCAGCCTATGTTTGTCTTGATGTGTAAGGGAGTTTTTTTGAATGATAACCTTGATTCTAATGCTTTATCTAGTGCCATTGAGTCTCTTTTATAGGAATATCAAGAGTTGTTCCCTAAGGAAGTCCCTCATGACTTGCCACCTACAAAAGGAATAAAGCATCAAATTGATTTTTATCCCTGGAGTCTTCATTCCTAATCAGCCAACATATAAAACTAACCCTAAAGAGGCCAAAGAGATCTAAAGACAAGTGGAGGAGCTCATGGCAAAAGGCTATATTAGAGAGAGCATGAGTCCTTGTGCAGTTTCGGTCTTACTTATGTCTAAGAAGGATAAATCATAAAGGATGTGTGTTAATTGCTGCCTATTCAGTGAAATCATTGTAAAGTATAGACATCCTATCCCTAGGCTTGATGATATGTTAGATGATTTGCATGGTTCTTGTGTGTTCTCAAAGATTGATTTATTGCATGGTTATCATCAAATTAGAATGAAATTGGGCGATAAATGGAAAACCACATTTAAAACTAAGCATGGTTTATATGAATGGTTGGTTATGCCTTTCGGTTTAACTAATACCTCTAGTACATTCATGAGATTTATGAACCATGTCTTACATGCTTTCATAGGAAAATTTGTGGTTGTCTATTTTGATGACATTCTCATTTATAACAAAAATGAACATGAGCATGTTGAGCATTTGAGATGTATTTTGCAATGTTTGAAAGATGAAAAATTGTATGCTTACTTTGATAAATGTTCTTTTGGCTTGAAAAAAAATTAATTTCTTGGGTTATGTGGTGAGTGACAATGGTATTGAAATAGAGAAAGAAAAAGTGAAAGCCATTAGAAAGTGGCCAAGTCTTAAAAGCATGAGTGATTTGTGGAGCCTTCATCGGTTGGCTATACCATAGCTACCCCATTGACTGAATTAGCTAAAAAAAATGTGGGATTCAAGTGGGAAAGTGAGTAAGAGAAAGCATTTAATTTGTTGAAAGAAAAATTTTCTTTGGCACCTTTGCTTGTTTTACTCAATTTTTCTAAAGCTTTTGAAATTGAATGTGATGCTTCAAAACTTGGTATTGGAGTTGTTTTGATGCAAGAAAAGCTTACCATAGCATTCTTTAGTGAAAAGCTTAATGGTGCAACCTTCAACTACTTAACATATGACAAGGAGCTTTATGCTTTGGTTCGGGCTTTGAAAACATGGCAACATTACCTTTGGCCAAAGGAATTTGTCATCTATACTAACCATGAATCTTTGAAGCATTTGAAGGGTCAAAGGAAGCTAAATTGTAGGCATGAAAAATTGATGGAGTTCATTAAGACATTCCCTTACACCATCCAATATAAGCAAGGTAAAGAGAATGTGGTAGCCAATGCCCTTTCTTGTAGTTATATCCTTATTTCCACTATGCATGTTAAATTGTTGGGTTTGAGCACATCAAATATTTATATGTTGATGATCACGACCTTTCTAATGTGTTCAATGCTTATGAGAAAGTTAATTTTGGGACGTACTTTTGGTAGGATGGCTATCTATTTAAAGGTAATCAACTGTGTGTGCCTAAGGGTTCTTTGAGGGTTTTGCTTATTAAAGAAGCACATAGGGAGGATTAATGGGACATTTTGGCATTGTTAAAAATTTTATCTATCTTGCAAGAGCATTTTTATTGGTTGGGCATGAAGCATGATGTGGAAAAAGTTTGTGAAAATTGTATCACTTGTAAAGAAGCTAAATCTAAAGTCATGCCTTATGGCCTTTATACTCCATTCCCCATTCCTAGTGAACCTTGGGTGGACATTTCTATGGGTTTTGTGCTTGGTTTGCCATAGTCCAACAAGGGATAGGATTCAATTTTTGTTGTGATTGATATATTTTCAAAAATGGCTCACTTCATTCCATGTAACAAAACCAATGATGCTACTCATATGGCAGACTTGTTCTTTAGAGAGGTTGTAAGATTGCATAGAGTGCCAAGGACCATTATTTCGAATAAGGATGTGAAGTTCTTAAACTATTTTTGAAAGGTCCTGTAGAGTAAATTGGGGACAAAGTTGTTATTTTCCATAACTTGTTATCCACAAACTGGTGGACAGACTAAAGTAGTTAATAGAACTCTATCTATATTGTTAAGATCTATCATCCAAAAGAATTTAAAGAATTGGGAATGATGTTTGCCTCATGTAGAGTTTGTATATAATAAGAGCATACATTTAGCCACCCAACATTCCCCATTTGAAATTATTTATGATTTTAATCTACTAAATCCTTTGGATTTGTTACCTTTATCATTTGAGGAGGGTGTTAGTCTTGATGGGAAAAAGAAGGCCAAACAAGTGAAGAAGTTACGTGAGCAAGTGAGAAAGAACATTGAAAAAAAAATGGAGCAATACACTCAATAAGCCAATAAGGACCTAAAGAGAGTGGCATTTGAACTAGGTGATTAGGTATGGTTATACATGAGAAAGGAGAGGTTTTTGGCTCAAAGGAAGACAAAGCTTCATCCAATAGGAGATGGACCTTTTCAAGTGGTGGCAAGGTTAAATGACAATGCCTACATGTTGGATCTTCCAGATGACTCTAATATTAATGCTACATTTAATATTTTCTCCTTTTGATGTAGGTTTTAATTTGAGGTCGAATCCTTTTGAGGAGGGTGAATGATGAGAACATGGAGGACTAACTCAAGGATCATCATAAAGCCATGCATGTTCCAAGTGGACCCCTGACAAGGGTAAGGGCCAAAAAGATGGAAGAAGCAATCCAAGGACTTTGCCATGCATTTTGGAGTGCACAGTAGGGGCTTGGGCTTAGGCATTCATGTGTCATTTGCTTAGAGGCTTTGTGATCCACTTAAGAGCCGAATGGGAAGTCAATTTGGAAGCCTTGTAGTTAGCTAGTATTGGATAGCCATATCATCACTTGGTGTTTTTTTGTACATATTTTTGGACTATTATTTTGTATTGTGTTATGAGCTATCTTTGACCTTGTTATGGCTTTGTTTTGGGGTTATTTGATCCTTTTATTTCCTTTATTTTTTTGGGTGAATGAAGACTTGGGTTTGTGGTGGTTAAGGACTATTTTGAAAGGCATATGTTTCAGCCAGTTCATGTTGTAGTTTTGGTCAGCCATGTCTTGGACTGAATTAGCTTGTTTATAATGGTTGTTTAGTTAGGCTTGTTTAAGACTTGAAACCTAGCCTATAATTGACCCTAATTTCTATGAGGAGAGGATTGTTTCCCTTACCATTTAGATTTGATGATTGAGAATTAAAGAGTGTTGTGCAAAGTGCTCTCCTAAGGTTCTTATTAGAACTTCAAGACTTATCAAATAGTTTCCTCTTTGTGGCATCAAACTTCATCACTTATCACTCTCTTTTTTCTATCTAGAGTGTAACATGAATATCATTTTTTTTTCTTTCAATTTTTTTGGTGCTAAATTGTTGAATTGAATATAAATCCATGGGCATCTCCAAGGGAGATTATGTCATGTTTTTTACTTGTTAGGATAATTTAGAAGAAGGATTAGATAAATGCCTTAGACCTAATAATTAAATAGAATTATTAGGTATATTGTTATCTATGCTAAATGTATTTATGCAAGGGTTGGGAAGGCATAAAATATAGCCCAAAGTTAGATTTATTAATCTATAGTTCTCCATAATTAATTTAATTAATTATCTGGCAATATATAAATTAAGATAAATAGAGATTAACAAGTTAGAAAAGGATAAGATAAACATAGATAGACTAAAGGAAATTTGAAGGATGATTGTGTTTGATAATTGGCATATTGTAGGAGTAAAGAAGGGCCTATGCGCACTAAGAGATGTAAAAATTCAGGGAACTATTTTATCACAAGGCTATGTTAGCATATGTGTTGGGAAAATTGAATCTAAGTACATTAAATATGTCGATCATATACATCAAGTATGTGTAGTGAAAATTTTGAATTCTTCCCAATCCAAGATCATGTTATTACTAATTTATTCATAAAACAAGGTATAATTTAATAAACCATAAACTAGTAATTTAAGTTATAACTTATTAAGAGTAGTTCTTGGAATCCTCAGTCTCAAAATTTGAGTTTAATCTCCAAGTGGTTCCATGAACAAGCCTTATGATCAACTCCTTTGGATTGTGTTTAGATAACTCTTTCTAATTTGATGACCAATATCAATGGTGGCCTACATAAATCAAGTTCATTCAAAACCTCCAACAAGTTCAGGTGATTGATATAATAGGAAATTGAGCTGCTCAACTTAAAAGGTACTAGCTCTCCATGGAATCACAATTTATTAGGGCAGGGTTAAGTGTTTAAATGCAAACAGGAGATGAGTGAGATCATAGAAAGAGAGTTAGTGTACAACAAATGTGCTAGGGCTAAAACAATTATTTTTAATTAGTTTGGCTTTTCTCCTCCTAAAATAAGAGAGTTTACAACACAAGCAAAAGTGAAATAGCTTTATGAGTGGCACATAAGTTGGGGTTGCCCCTTGTTTATGTTGTCCACCCAAGGTCAGTATAGCCCTTTAGGCCTAAGGAGTCCATACTCTTAAACTTAATGCTCCTTCCTTTGTATCTAACAAGCCCAAACACTTCATTATGAGTCCATACTCATAAACTCTCTTTTTGTAATCATTCTCAAATTGTCTTAATTAATTTAAAATAATATCTAAGTGATGAACCATTCCTCTATTCTAGATTTCCTCTAGTATTAATATAAATGTTCTCCAGCATGTAAATATCAACTATGAAAATTTACTATTATTTAATAATTATAATCTCCATTAGAATTATTAAATCTTTGATTAATTAACACTTTTAATCATATTAGAACACTTAATTAATCATTTCAAATTTCAAAGGTGTTCACTCAAATTAACTCTTGAATTCATAACGTTTTGCATTCTAACTTTTCCTTTGACTTTGAATCAAAGAGATTCTATTATGTGTGACCCATTAGGTTTTCATATATATTGGCAATGAATTTGTTTAGAAACTTATATAAGTTTAATTCAAACAATTTCATAGATTAAGATTGGCTTCTAGCAAAGCATCATGACCACCTAAATGGCAGAAATGTATTTATGGAAATCAAAACCTTTTATGACAACGTGTTAGTGTGTAATTTAATCCCTTCATCTCTTGATATTCAAATTGGACTTAGGGTATGATTCAAGTGTCACCCGATATATGTCTAATCCAGGGTGTAAGTTTAACCATATGCTATCTTACAATCATTCATGCATAAAACTCCTTTTATGTATCATCAATTAATTATATATAAAGCTCCTTTTATGCATAATCAATACAAAGGCCTATGATTTTGATCATAGCACAAGTGTCATAACATCTTTTTGAATACTTTCCTTTGTTATCAAAAAGGATGAATTTCATCTTGATCAATCACCACCTTCATGTACTTCGTGGTATACCTAAGATTATTTGTATATTCTTTTTAAGAGTGAAAGTTTGAAATAAAAATCAAAGTAAATGACTCCATACATTAGATATTGTGTTGATCTTGAGCCTAAGGATCACTTACACCACATTTCATATGATAAGTCCATTAACATATGGTAACATTCCATATGGTTTTTCATGGCAGGTCAAACTAGTCATATATTCTCTAACATATATCCATATGTTTGTCTAGATATCTCTATATCAAATAGTTTATGAGATCACCGCATTCTTCCAAAGGATATGACATAATATAGGATGGTTTACTCAGGAATAATTGATATCCTGTTTTCTCAATTATTCCACAACCTGCGATAATTAGAAATTATAAATATATATAAATTATCTCAAAATTACAATCTCCATTGTAATTTTATTTGTAAACAATTATAACTTCAAGAACTTTATCCAAGATAGTATACATATATATCAAACATACATATATTTAAGACTATATTGATAAAGAGGCTAAAACATAACATTTTGTTAAGTATGCTAAAATATGTAGTATCTATGCCATTATAACCAACTGTCTCTAGGGCATCTATACTAACAATCTCACATTTGACCTAGAGCTAATCACTTTTATATCTAATCTCAATTCTTTCTAAATGATGATCAAGCTTTTGCTAGGACAAAGCCTTGTAAGGGGATCAACTACATTGTCATTTGTGGGATCCTTTCCATTCTTATTTCTTTGTGCTTTATGATCTCTCTAATTAAATGGTAACATCTCAAGACATGCTTAGATCTTTGATAAGACCTTGGTTCCTTAGCTTATGTTATGGCTTTACTATTATTGCAATAAATTTCTATTGGATTAATAGTGTCAAGAACCACCTTAGTTCAATGATGAACTTCTTTATTTAAATAGTTTCCTTTGTTACTTCTAGAGCAGCAATGTACTTGGCTTTAGTTGTAAAATCTACTAGGGTATCTTGTTTGGAACTTTTCCAACATATTGCACCTTCATTAAAAGTGAATGTAAATCTTGACTGTGATTTATAATCATTCTGATCTAATTGAAAACTTGCATCTATGAAGTCTCTAATTCTCAAATCAGGGTCTCCTCCATGTATCAAGAACACAACCTTAGTTCTTCTCAAGTATTTAAGGATGGTCTTGACTACATTCCAATTTTTTTACCTAGATTCCCATGATATCTACTAGTCCCACTTAATGCATAGGAGACATCTTGCCATGTACATAGCATGGCATATATGATTGACCCTATTGTGAATGCATAGGGAATCTTAGTCATGCATTTTTGTTTATCTTCCATCCTAAGACACTATTTCCTAGACAAATGAACACTATGAGACATGGGTAAGAACCTCTTTTTAGATCCATCCATGCTAAACTTCTTTAGCTTTTTTTTATATATACGTGGATTGGGAGAAGCCAAGCAACCTTTTAGATCTATCTTTATAGATCTTTATACCCATAATAAAGCTTACTTCTCCCAAGTCCTTTATAGAGAATGTTTTGGATAACCATATCTAAATAGATTGTAACATGGGAATGTTGTTTCCTATAAGCAATATGTTATCTACATACATTAAGAGGAATACAATTACACTCCCAATAACCTTCCTATACACAAATGGTTCATTAATATTCTTATAAAGTTAAACAATTTGATTGTTTCATCAAAATGGATGTTCCAACTCCATGAAGCTTGCTTTAGTCCTTAAGTGGACTTCTTTAGCTTCCATACCATGTGGGGTTTGGTCTTAGATACAAAATCCTCATGTTATATCAAATATACATCCTCTTTTAGGTTTCCATTGAGGAATATTATTTTGACATCCATTTGCCAAATCTCATAGTCAAGGTATGCGGCTATTGTAAGTAAAATCTTAATGGACTTCAACATGCTAATTGAAGAAAAATTTTCCTCATAGTTAACTCCTTGAACTTGCTTCTAACCTTTTGCCACTAACCTAGCTTCATATGTTTGAACTTTGCCATTTACATCTATCTTTCTCTTAAAGATCCATTTGCATTCAATGGGTTTTATTCCACCAATTATAGTGATCAAGTTCCACACTTGATTCCCATGCATTAAATCTAGTTTAGATTTCATGGCTTCTCACCACTTAAAGGAATCAATATATGACGTTGCTTCCTAATAATTAGTAGGCTTATTGTTATTCCCTTATTCAAGGAGAAAACCATATCTTATAAGTTCACAATGTTCCTTTCTAGATTTTTGAAGTACTTTGAACTTAATTATTTATCCTAACTCCTTGAGATACTTGATTAGGATCATCCTTAACCTTATGATCTATAGCATTTTGTGGTTCTTCAACTTCTTCAAGTTCTACTTTACTCTTACTAGCCTTTTTAAGGACAAACTCCTTTTCTAAGAAGCACCATTTGTTGAGACAAACACTTTTGCTTAACAGGATGGTAACAGTAGTAACCCATTGTATCCTTAGGATATCCCACAAATAAATATCTGTTGCTTTTAGATCATAACTTGTCTATGATGATCCACTTAACATAAGTAGAACATCTCTAAATCTTTACATGTGAAAGATTTGGTTTGTTCTTAAACCATAGCTCATATGGTATCCTATCAACAAACTTTGATGGGACACGATTAAGGATATATGCAGCAATTTCCAAACTATAGCCCTAAAAAGAGATATGTAAAGTCTCAAAGCTCATAATGAAATGTGCCATGTCAAGCAAGGTATGTTTTCTTCTTTCTAAAACACCATTCATTTATGACATTATAGGTGAAGTCCATTGTGAAAGAATCCCAAATCATTTTAAATAATCCATGAACTCTTGGCTTAAGTATTATCCACCTTAATCTGACCTAAGTATCTTGTTCCTTTTTCTAGTTTGTTTCTCTACTTTAAATTTGAATTCTTCGAATTTTTCTAAGGCTTAAGACTTGTATTTCATCTAATACACATACCCATACCTAGAGTAATCATTGGTAAAGATAATGAAGTAAGAGAATGCTCCTTTGGCTAGAATAGTCATTGGACCACTTACATCACTATGTATAAACTCTAGTACTTCTTTGGCACATCACCCGATTTGGTGAAGGGTTTCTTAGTCATTTTCCCAATGAGATTTTCATATGATTCATAATCAAATAGATCCAAATATACATGTTTATGTAACTTAGTGATTCTAGTTTTATTAATATGACCAAGTCTATAATGCTAAAGATAGGACAAATTTATGGATTCATTGAACTTTGGTTTCTTATTTATGATTGTTAAGATTTCTTGTCTTAGTTCTAGAGCATACAATTCATTAATATGTTTGTCACTACCATAAAATATTTCATCATGTGAAAAAGGACAACTTTGATTCTTAAAGGTAAAAGCAAAACTTTAGCAACAACTTTTTCTCCATTCTCGATGCACAGGTCCACTTCACCTTTCTGAAGCTTTCTAGTTTTTCCTAGTCTCTACACATTATTACAAATGTGTGACCATAATCAGTATCTAATACCCATGAATTAGCAAAATAATAAGACAAGTTTATCTCAATCACATGAATACCTGAAGTAGATGCTTCTCCAAGTTTCTTCTATTTCATGGTTTTAAGAAAAGCTTTACAATTTTGTTCCAATAGAATTCTATACCACAATGGTAGCATGTGCCTTTGGGATTGCTTTCTTTCTTCTTCTGCACACCTCCTTTAGGTTTCTTAACTTTATCCTTAGCCTTAGAACTCTTCTTAGGCTTATATTTTTTACCTTTCTTAGGCTTAGAAGAAGTACTGACCATTAGTATAGGTTGTTCCTTCTTGAGCATATTGAGTAATTTTATAAGAGAGACCTTTATCTTATTCATGAAAATTTCATGACAAACCACCTGTATGACTTAGGAAAGGAATGCAGTATATGTTCACTACATGATCATTATTAATCACGTGGTCTTGTTGGGTCAATCTCTCTATTAGCCTAGTCATCTTTATCACATGAGTTGAAATAAATGATCCCTCAGCCATCTTATAGTTGAATAGTTCTCAAGATATCTAGTATCTCTCAATATGAGCATGCCCTTTATTTAATTCCAACAATTGTAGAATCATCTCAAAAGGTGTCATATTCTCATGTTGCTTTTGAAGCTGAGGAGACATTGAAGCTAACATCACACATGCTACTTGTTTAGCTTTTTCCTTGTGTTTCAATGTCAAAACTTTCATATTCATTTAAACCTTTAGATAGAGGTATAGGAGGGTCCTTCTTAAGGATGTAGGCTATTTTTTCTTGCTTGAGGACAACTTTTGTAACCCATCCTCATAACTTGGACTAGACAGCTTATTATCAGTCAAAATACTTCTTAATGAGATGTTATTCATCATTTTAACAACTTTCAATAAGAATAACGTGGATTAATATATAAGCATAAAATTCATTTTATATGGGCTTTAAGAAAATGCACTTCTGCTATTTTTTTTTTCAATTCTAATGAACCTCTATCTTATAATCAAATTATTACTTTGGATTATAATCTTAGTAGGTTAGGATCCCAGTCTAATTTACTTGAAATTGATGGAGGCCAAGGAATCCAAATAAATTAGACTAGATAGACAACTCCTTGTCAATTACATCTTAATGTAACTCCTAATCATTAGATTGACAAATTTTTGTTATTTATTATCCATCCCATTAAATATTACTAACCACTACTTATTAGTAACATTCAAAATTTAAACCTAATTTTGTCCAAACACTGTACAGTTATGACTAGAGCCATCCAAACAATACATGTTTACTAAGTTGAAACCATTAAATTGTTATGACCCAAATCTTTATTGAATAACTTCCATAATAATAGTATGAACTGCTCTCATTTCTCTTAATAAATTACCTTATTTTTATAATAGTGAAGGGATTATTTGATTTATTTTGTGATAAAATGACAATTTCTTTTTAAGTTGTAGTAAGTGGATTTCCAAAAGCAAGTGATAACACTTTTGGAGTGTTTCTTTATTTTTTAGACTTATTTGATGACATGCAAATAGACTAGAGATTTACTAAAAATTGTTTTGAATAGTA
>JANHAO010025266.1:0-11394 GCA_026873985.1 Saraca asoca
CCCATAATATGGAAGAACAACATCTTGTCCATTGACATCTTGATGGCTAGACACACAATTGGTTGTAGAAGTCATGAAAACTCTAAAATTTTGGGTTGTCAATCCATTTTCTCGAGCTACTATCCGAAACTTATATCATTAACATTATAAGGCTGAAAACCTTCTAGCATTTGGTAGAGCCCTTGGGCTAGTTACTTCAAATCATTTGACACAATGTTAGCCATGTCATCCATGAAAACCTATACAAAGAAAATTATCTTCTCAAATTATGTCTATAGAAATGAATTCTAAATTAAATGTCTTTCACAACTCTCCTATCTAGAGAACTAATAAGCAAAGTCTTTGTTGACTATCTTTTGCAGCTCAGCAAAGGAATGTGTTCAGCTTCTTTTTTTTCTCTTGACATATAGTTTAAATTCTCTATAAGCGATGATATATATGTGAATGCTTACTCCAAAAATATATGATCAAAGATATATAGTTTTAATATGGATACTTATATGAATGCTTACTTTATAAATGGATTAACCTTTTTGCAATTGAATAAAACATATCAATGTTCCTATATCATCTCCATATGTGCCAGCATGAAACTAGAACTACTACCCACTGGTTTACCTATATTAGGAAAGATATTAGATACTTCTTCACATTGAATATCATTTGGTTCAATTCATCATTCATGCATCTTAGTCAATTGAACCTTATCTTAATTCCTTCCAAATATCTTGAACAAAATCTGAGACACTCTTTGGATATGTACCCTTCAACAATTGAACCTTCTGGTTGAGCCTTGTTATAAACATAAGACTTTACATCTCTCAAATATCAACATAAAAGAAGATGTCATTAAGAAAAAAATAAGTTCACTTACAAGTCAGAGTTAAATGGATGAAATTAACTATTATTTCTCAATAGGGTATATCCACCAATATTGTACTAGACCTCCTAAACAAAATCTATTAACTAGATGAACACACAAATGAATCATAACGGTGAAGAATGATGAGGGGAACAACATCTCCAAATGATAAAGTGTAAGAATAATTCAATGTTAGACATTCTTGAGGTCAGCAAGGTTGAAAGGTTTACTACATATTTGTTTAAAATATGAGCTCAGTGCAACCAACACTATAGTTAATTTGTTTAGCAATATATTACGTATTGCAAGCAGTAGTAATTGCTCTATAAGTACAATACAATCATGGCTTTTCAATCCAAACAACTTGCATTGTTTTAAGTCGATACATTTAGAAATATTGCTTGAATATCCATTGGGCATCTTCATATTCTTCAATCTTTTTAAGAATGCATCCTTCATTGTGTTTTTTCATTGTAAAAAGACATGGCTAGTATTTTCCTTTATCATTATGCCACAAGTCCGTTCTTATACCCATTGCCTAAAGGTTTTTTCAAGCACTGAGATGGTCTTTTGTTTTCCTAATCTCATTCAATAATGTGTAAATGGGATTGTTACACACATTTTTCTCGATACGCTTGACATCGAGATTGTGATGCAATATATTAGTCTCCCAATATGGAAGTTGGAAGAATATAACTTCTTCTTCCATTGTTGTGAGTCAACCTCATTGTTTTTTCCACAAACTCACTTCCCTTTAGCATCCCCTTATATTGGCATCCCAAATATAATATTAATGTTCTCTACTTATTTGAAGATTTCTATGCCTAACAATGCTTTTGGAGAGTTTATAAACTCTTGATTCCCATTAATCAGATATAGTGAAATATAGTGAAATTGCATCAAAGTTATAAGTTGGGCAAACTAATATGGTGTGTGTATTCTAGCTAGATAAGGTACCAAGCCCTAGGAAATCACTAATTGTCCACATTAGTGCTACCTATATTTTGAACATTTCACGTATTGAGACATTGTGTGTATCCACACCCTCCATCCATAACTCTTTCTACATTTTTATAAGAGATTGCAAATAGACATCAATGTCATTCTCTGGCATTCATTTACCTGGAATGATTATCAAGAGAACGAAAGAAGTTGGCTTCACACACATCCACGATGACAAATTGTATGGTATCAAAATTACATGCCAAATGCTGTAATTAGTACTCATTGTTCCAAAAGGATTGAATCCATCAGTGGCTAGACCTAGATGAACACTTCCAGGATCTGAAGTAAATTCTGGGTAAGTAGCATTAAACTTCTTTCACGTTTCAAAGTCTCTTGGATGCCTCATCTAACCATCGTTACAAATCTCAGTTACATGCCAACTCATATGCTTAGTTGTCTTAGTAGGCATAAACAACCTTTGCAACCTTTGTTTAAGTGAAAAGTAGCATAACACTTTTAGAGGTTGTTTCTTCTTCTTACCAATAACCTTTTCCTTCCATCTAGATGTCTAAAATCTCTTGCATGTTTCCTTATTCTCATTGTCACCCCAATGCAATATGCAATCATTTGGACAAGTGTGTATCTTAGTGTAATTGAGACCAAGTTTAGTGATGGTTCTCTTAGGCTCGTACAAAGAATTAGGTATCTTAGCATGTGTGAATGCATCTTTCAATAATTTGAAGATCATTATCATAGCTTTGTCATCACGCCGCACAAGCACTTGATGTGGTACAATTTTATTAGAAAAGATAGTTTGGAGTACTTCGTATACCCTTCATAAAGTTTTTAATTTCCATTGTTGAGTAACTTGTAAAACTTGATAGTGATTTTATCCATTGATTGTCCCTGCATCTCGCCATTATTACTAGTATCTTCATTAGATGAGTTAGCCTCATTGTCATCATGCAAACTATTGAACCCAAATGCATCATTGATCATATCTTCTAAAGGACATTAGAGACCTATATCTTGGGAAGTTTTGATCACATGCGCTCTACTAGAAGATGCTTCAAGTTCATTGCATTTCCCATGCCATATCCACTTAGTGTATTTAGTTAGAAATTGCTTTTGAGACAAGTGGTTATGTGCTTTAGCCCTATTCAACCATTTTTTAAATTTACAACTACAACATGGACATATTATTCTCCCTTCGACATATTATCATTGAAATGCAAAATCAAGGAACTTGTTCAATCCTTCCTTATACTTGTATGCATTCCTTGACCAGCTAATCCATGATTTATCAATATCTATAGTTTTAAAACACAAGAAAGGCACTATTAGGTGTTATGCTCATGCAAAATTCTCTCCAATAAGTCAAACAAGTAAAACCTTCACACAACTCAAACTAATAGGATGTAGAAGTAAAGTGTGCATGGAACATATAGGTTCAAAAAAAATTCAAAACAAACTGATACAAGTCCATGAAAATTCATTTTATTGCATATGGTATATTGGTATTACTTATGTAACAAGCACGTAGAGTGGCAAAGTGCTGTAGCTGTAAAGAAATTGTCCAACAAACCTAGAAAATTAATTACAAGAGAAGAAATGAAGGGTCATAATTAGTTTAAGCAGAAAATCTTTTTTATCATAAACAAAAATCTGGAGATGGAGATGATATATGTACCTAAGCAGAAAATGTCGAATTAATTAATGGACTCTTTTTGTTTGGTGTAGGCACCCAAGTTACAAGATAGAGGAGACTAATTTTGTTTAACAGTTTCACATCCATATCATGGCTGATTTTGAGACAATCAGATAACTCATATCATGGCTAAAAATAAATAACCAACTTATAGAGAATCAAATAGAAAATTATCATGGCCAACCTGGAGGATTGAGATCATAGTGTGCCCACTTGTAGGACTATAACACATGTGAACAACAGGTGTACCAATGTTAAGGGTAGAAATCTTGCTTCCTATTAATGCATCAAATTCTAGAGTAGAGATAGAAAGAGTGAAAAAGAGAAATAAAGAATTGGAATATTCAATAAAAATTACCATCATGGATTCATTTCATTTTTATTATTTCTATTGTGCATATTTAAGTAATTTTTGTAAAGTATTTAGATAGTGTGGGTTATGTTCTGGTGTTGTTTCTATATAAGAAGTTAGGCTGTGATTTATTTTTTGTTCTTCATATTTCTTTAATATAGACAAAAGTTATTTGATATCATGTATTCATATGTTATGCCAGTTTTCTATCTAAGTAGTCTTTGCTATTTGGTAGTGACTGTTAGATATCCAAATTATGTTGTTATGAGTACATACTCGTTGCACTCTTATTGCTATTTAATATCATGTGTTCATTTATTATGCTAATTTTCTATCTATAGGATTGTTTTCTATCATTTTTTTGGTTGTTCTACCATGAAATCTAATAGATTAATTGGATTAATAAGATTAATAGAGAGAGAATAAGGCAAAATAATCCTAAAAGAGAAACCTAAAAGTTGGGTTTTTCCTTTTCTTTTGTTGTCATGGTTTGTTTATATGAAGTTTGGGCTGTGATTTATCTTTGACTCTCACTATTTTTTGTAGAGACAAGTAACTTCTGATCATTAGGCTAGATAATCATGAAAATAAAATCTATGTTTACATATTAAAATCTTTGTAAGGGCTTAGAAAAATGCTAGTCCTTACAGTTTGCAGAAGGTACATAAATAGTAAGGCATATCCAATGGCTAATCTTATAGCTAGGGTGTCTTGTATACAATGTAGATATACTAGCATAAACAAGTGACCCACTTGATCTAATCTTATAGCTAGGTTGTCTCATACAATTGCATAATGAACTCCTAAATAATGTACCCTTGTCTAGCAGCAAATAATATGCTCAGATTTAAGTAAATTCAAATTATATGTAAGCTTAATATAAAATATTGATTAATAATAGCTAACTTGAAGAATTGAACTATATTAATAGAACATTAAACCAAAAAAAAAAAAGGCAATATAAATAGAAACTTGACAAGAAAATTAGCTTTAAGAGTTTGGCCCCTTGCTATTCCAGGAATGGATTCCCTGAACTATTCTTTTACATTTTGTAGAACCAACAAGTCAAGAACAAATAATTAGTAAAAGTACAATTTTATTTTTGTTATGGACAACACACATACTTAAACACCAACACATACATAGGAGAAGAAGTAATTTCCAAACAAAAGGCAGAACTAGAATTAGAATGGATGGATCACTATTTCTACATCTACAAGTCCTATGATTTACAAACTAAGGGCAAAACTAGAATCAACATTAGTGGATAAATATATTAACTAGAAAATGGCACTAGCATAGAGTAGAACTTAGTAGTTTACCATATGTGAAAGAAAAAGGTAAACATGTGAATTTTAGGCATAAGTTAAGTTTAGAAAAATTCTAAAGTATATATTTATCAAAATCATTTATATAGGGTAATAGACAAGAATCATTTATGTCATTGAAGAT
Source organism: Saraca asoca (assembly GCA_026873985.1). Lineage (NCBI taxonomy): Eukaryota > Viridiplantae > Streptophyta > Magnoliopsida > Fabales > Fabaceae > Saraca > Saraca asoca. The sequence goes on from JANHAO010025266.1 coordinate 5,320, forward strand.
AGCCTTAAAGTCATTATCCTAATGTATCATTTGGAGTATTGTTATCTATTGTGTTCCATTTCAAAAGGAGGATGCATCTATTAGAAGCATGTCTTTCATATTTCTAAGTTCTACTTTACCATGTAAATAACAAAATTATTATATAGCAGGGGTAGATAATAACATGCCATACATGTAATCCACTTAAGTAAGTTGCTGAATGTACAACTAGATATTTTTGAAACCAATAGGTAGTCCAAATTTCTTGTACTCACTTGTGTAAAATTGCTTGATTTACTAATTAATCAATGTCATTCTAATAAAATAACATATGAAATCAAAGGACAAACTACCATCACCTTAACTCTTGCTCCTTTGCTTCTTTTTTTCCCTATGAAACATTATATGAACTACATCCTCCTTTCCCTAGCTCCTACTAAAACCCAAAATGAAAGAAAGATCAGTATCAAACAACTAGAGAGCCAAGCAAGTGGGAGTAAATATTATTTAATTTCTTAGTCCACATTTGGCATCACCTAAACCATGAAGCTGATGCAATGTGAAAACAATAGATAAACATAATGTCACACTATTAATCAAAAACCCCATTATACCCTATTTTAAACATTCATAGATGTTGTGTTTGTATTTGTCAGTGAGACCCTCATACGCTTGGAAAAATAAGACACAAAAAACCAAATCAAAGTCAATGAAGAAGAAGATACGAACCTTCAATAATGAGGAAAAACAAGAACGATGAAAAGAGTTTGATCCAGTGAGCGATTATTGCAAAACAAAAGAAAGGGTTTTCTGAGATGCAGAGAAAAATAACAAAACAAATTTTGAGTCTAGCACAAAAACATCGCAGATGAATCTATTTTTCTACAAGCTATATTTAGTGGTAGTTGTTTAGCAAATTGCCCCTAAAAATAGTTTTTATTATAGTTTTTGTTGTGATTCCCTAAACTGCCAAGAAGTTCATCATTTAAAAACGATTAAAGGAACCGCTAGAAGATAACTACTACTAAAAAATGTAATTTTTTTTTATTGTAAATGTTATTTAAAAAGTACTTCATATCCTTCAATAAATGTATTGTAACTTGTCTACTAGCCGCAAGCCATCACCGATATGTTGTAATAATATTAAAATATCTTACAACTTGTACTAAGAGTAAATTTAGAAGTTTTGTAGTTCAAATACTATAGCAGTTGCAAGCACAAAAATAGCTTCTTTTTTTTTTTTTTTGAGTTGCATTGAGATCATAATTTCTTCTATGTTAGTAATTTTCTTATAAAACATTTCTTGTATTGCTGTTGTAATATTTCTATGAACGTTGTTATCTATTGTTCTTAGAAGTTTACTTGTTAGGAGAAAGTTTACAAACGATTTTATTATAATTCTAATTTACTCTCTCACCCAATATCCTTTTAGACTTGAATATAGCACATGCCAACTTTTACCATACGTAGATATTGTAACTTTCTTATGGACTGCTGGTTGTAACGCACTGTAACGCACATGACTTGAAATTCTTGCATTGTTGTAATACTTTTTATAAATATATATTTTTATAGATGGCTGATTGTTCTTAAAAATTTACATCATCAAAGAAAAGTTTAAAAATGATTTTATTATAATTTTAACAGATATTTTTATACGATAATTTTTTGGATTTGAAACATAATACTAGAACCCGTCTACTTTTATTTTACATAAATATATTTAATATTTAAAGTAGAGATGACAAGAATCAAACGATTAAACTTTTAATTTAAGAAATTCTGATATCTTGGCAATATAAATGGAATCCAAAGAACTTCGAGTGCCCTCAAATAGCTAGTGCATTAATGTAATTTTCATTCTAGTATAACTTATAAATATTACTAACTGATTCCACAATCATTCCCAACAGTGAAAAAAAAACTCAATTTATGCCCAAAGTTACTGCATGTGAATGGATGTCTAATCAATTTGCCTTAAAGAAAGGATAACGTGACACTTATTATTATTATTTTTTGTCGTCCTTGTAACGGAGCAACCAATCATCTACTTTAGTCAATAATTATTTAATTCAAACAAAATAAATAAATAAGTAAATTACATTTATCTTCTTTAATATTTAATATAATTATATTAATAATATTTTCTTAAAAAATATATACTTACATCTCTTATTTTATAAATATAAAAGATAAATATATATTTAAAATAAAAAATAAAAAAGAGAAAAATATATATATGAAATGAAAATAAGTATATATAATAAATTATTATTATTCATAAAAATAAAAAAATATAAAATATAATTATATTAAAAATATTAAAAATAAGACCTAAATATAATTTGTCCAAAAAAAAAAAAAATACATGCTTCTTTTGTTTCTCCTGATAACGTTATGTAATGACAGCTAATTATTTTAGTGAAATCTTCTTTTGAAGAAAGTGGGATCCGATTCTTGTTTCCAGAACAATTACAGAAGAAATAACGTGGTTGACATGTTATGCCTTAGCTATGTATTTTAAATATAAATAGATTAAATGATTACTTATTTATTATTATCTAATTTTTTAAATTTTATATATAAAATAAATATAATAATTAGTTATAAATGTCCTAACTCTTTTATTAATGCCGGTTGATCCTTGCATTATAATAAAATGACATTCGTCGGAAACAAAATTACTACTGCTTGAAAGAAAATCTTCAGGCAAATAGACATAAATCCAAATTGATGAGGATGGGAAGCTGGTTACAGGCAAATGAAAACAAACTTCAAATCTTAATTGAAAAAAAAAATCCACAATGACAAAATTACAACTTAGCGTACATGGAACATATGATAAAATCAATTAGTTAATGGCAACGACCTCAAAACTTTGTTCTTTGCTAACATCAGCTCCTCGGGTAATTAGGGGCTGAAATTCACACATGCAAGACAAAACTAAAGCAAGAAATAATTAATTGATTTGACCATTGGACACAATTTTATTCCTCACTGAAAGTGTTTGGCTTTATGTATCATGATGCACATGTGAATTTCGTGGTCATTGGGGTCATAAATATTGAGAAATTTAACCTAAACGAAAAAGGCCTATGTTTTGACTCGTTCTTGTGGAAATACTCTTCCAAAGCAGAAGGGCCAGGCCATTATTAATTGGGACCATAAAATAAATGGAATAAATGGATTTTTTTTTTAGACAGGAATGATTAAATCACGAAATTGAAAAAATTGGGATCAAATCTGGATTGCAATGGAATGTAAAGTCTTTAGAGGGACATTAAATATCATTTAAGTCATAAATATTTAATTTCAAAAAAATATCAAATATCACATAAATTATAAACACTTCACTAAAATAAATGGATTTAAGGCTAAAATATATCACGTATGTAGAACAATGATAACATTAATTGGGACCATAGAGTAAATGGATTTAAGTTGACAATGATGAGTCGACAAAAGTCTCTACAACTAGAACTAGAGAAAATGGCTTTAAGTTGACAATGATGACTCGACAAAAGTCTTTGCAACTATCAAAGTTATCACGTTCATTATTTTTCCATCACCAATGTTTTAGGTTTGAATCTTATTATTAGTGATTTTAGGAGGTTAGACAGTCTATATTTTTCACTGTAAGTCCTTAGAGAGGTTGATAACATATTCTAATCTTAAAGCAGAGCAACCTGTTCTATTCCTAAATTTTTATTTATAATAAGAGGGAGAGAGAGAGGGAGAGAGAGAGAGAAATTCTAAAAGTGTCTTTGATTTCATTATTTTCTGCTTTTATATTTATTGAAAATAGAAAAATCATAAATAAATATATTTAGATAAATTTTACTATTTTTATTTTTAAGAAAATGAAGTTTTTATTCCTGATAATTTAAAAAATAATAAAAAGATATATTATATATTTTTATACAGTAACAATAGTACAAATATTTAAACATCTTATAGCAAATTACGAAAATCACCATCATTATTATATATTTTCATGACTCAAAGGAGGATCCACGTAGGACAAAAAGGTGTTAGGTCACAAACATTGGTAATTTTGTAAACTATGCCAGCAAAATATGTCCATAATGACTACATTAAGGAAAATTAAATTTATGCAGAATAAAATTTAAAAACTCAATCAAATAAAGATCAAATAATTGTCAGAGAACAAAATAATAATTCACTGAATGAGACAGATTAGTCAATGTTGTACAGTGACAATCTTTTAGATCACATTTAATTTATTTATAATATATTTTTGAATGAATATTTCAGGACATATTTCTATAGTATATCCAAAGTCTCTGCTAAATTTGAGTGAGGATAAGATTTGATTTTCTAGGTAAGTATATGTTTTTGTTGAGAAAAAAAATTAAAAAAAAAGAGTTGCTATACTCCCATTTATGTTTTTATATTTCATTAATTATTATTTGCAGTAATAGATAAAAAAATGTAATTAATATTATAATTTTAAAGATCGAATTGGACAAATTTATTAATTTGTCTAAGGATCTTAAATCAGAAATGTGTGTAAATTGATGTGATTTAGTAGGAAGCAGTGTAAATCGTTTAAAATTGAAGTAAATCGATTAAAATTATTAAACTAATTTGAAAAAAAAATTATAGAAGAAACAAACTTAATTTGACAAGAATTAGTTGAGGTCCTGTACTTTTAATTTCACATCAGATATTTCCATATATTTTACGAACTTAATAATTTATTTAGAAAAACATAAAAAGAGATAAGAATCCTGCGGCCCAATGATCAATCATCTTGTCGGGTGTTAAAACCGATGTGATCATAAAACAAAGGGATAAAAAAAGTCCTTTTAATAGCCACGTTTCAGATGACTTTAGCGGCTTCAATCAGCTGTTCACTCGAAAACACATACACACCGCAAACAAAGGACTTCGATTGTGACATTTTTGCGTGACTGTCGACTTTTATTTCCTTTCATATGCGCGCATAAATACAACCTTTTTGGCTGTTTTTCTATTTTCTGTGTGAACTCTGAACAATGTTCAAAAATGCACACATTTATATATATATGCGCATAAATACACATTTCTATTTAGAGAATACCTAAACCCTAAAATCTCCATAATAAAAGAAATTTGTTAAGGAAGATTCAGATTAAGTTAAATTTACTATAACTGTGACAAAAACAACTATATATATATAACTCCAATTTCGAAATAAATAATGATAGACTTTTGTTATTGCGTTCACATTCACATTTACATCCCCGTACATAACTACATTTATGCACACATTTATAATGAGCTTGAAGTCGTGAAAAGATGTAAATTGAGTGGGATGTGGGCCTATTTCTCCTGGGATAGATATACTGTTTAGAGGAGATTGTATGGTCACAACAACTGGAATTTTAATCTGAATTTTTTTAATAAAATAGAATAATATTCTATTTATATATTTATTTTATTTAAATTTAAATTTGAAGAAATGAAATTATGATGAAATTAGATATATTATATTGTTTAATATTATAATTACATTAGATTTATTCATGTTATGCAAAATATGTTCAGGGCATTAAGAAAATTAGTTACTTTTGTAATTAATGGTGATTATTTAAATCTCATACACTACAAGAATTTTACAAAATTCCAACGAAAAAATCCGTTGGAAGCGGAAATTCTAACGGATTACATCCGTTGGAAAAACTCTCATTAGAATTTTCAATTTTAACGGATTTTTCATATCCAACAAATAAATACCATTGGAATAGCAATTGAGGATTTGTCACAGACATCTAATTCCAACGGGATACTTCCATTGGAATATAATTCCAACGGAATTCACAACAGATATAATCTGTTGGAAATTGGATTCCAACAGATTAATTCATTAGAATATTTCGTTAGAATTTTATTTTATTTTTTTCATAGTTTAAAATTTTTTTTAATTGGTGAATATCCGTTGGAACCATTGAAAATAAAAAAAATTAATAATTTTTTAAAATTTTATATACTATCCAATTTGATAAAATAACACATGAAATAAAAAAAATAACTGTAAATAATAAATAGTATGCAATATAAAGAAATGTATATAATAAATAATATTAAAATTTT
>JANHAO010025267.1:0-11399 GCA_026873985.1 Saraca asoca
TCCAAATCCACAGACCGCTTAGTCATAGATGCAATAGAGCCTAATCAAATTGACTCTAGGGCACCTATATATGACTAACACAACCACCTTCATTCCTCCTCCAGCATCTCCCATCTTGCTATTCAACCAACAAAGGTCTTCCTCCCCTCTTTTGTGGCTTGGTTCAGTCGGTTCTTCTATCAGCTTGCTGGTAAAGCTTCCGTCAACGGTGAGCTATTTACTAGTACTTTGAACTTCGGTGAGTATTCCTAAATCATCGAATTTATTTTATAGTAATCCTACAGCTAGTTTTCCAAGATATTTAAGTTAAAACCCTTAACAGTGTAGGTTCAACTAGCAACTCCTATAGGCTCACTAGTGGCATCCTAGCTCCGACCGAGCTGGCTATTGATATTTTGGAAGCTGGTAAGTAATTCTAGAATAAAAGATTTATTTTATAACTTACCTACATCAACTTTCCAAGTAGATCTAGTTTGAACAGTAAATTTCAAAGTTGATGAAAGTTGTAATTTTCTTATGGATTTACTTTAGATAAATTCCTTTTGATGAATTAAGCCTGCAAACGTTAGATATCTAGGAATCCAATTGAAAAACCCAATTGGGCTGAGCTTCTCAATTTTTCCAGTTAGTCGGTTCAGCTCCTTAAAGAATTTTCAAGGTGAATAGACAATCCTCCTCACTTAATAATCTCATGTGTACATATATAATAATTTTATTATTATGAAATGTTATAAATCATTTTTCTTAGTAATGAAATTTCCATATATATTAAAGTGGTTTCGAAAGTATATTTATAAGTTGTATGCAACATAGCTTATCATGATAAAATTATGCATTTTCATTTTTGATCCATGTTATTGAAGCTAACTATTTCATTGTTCCATGTGATGATTGGATATGGAAATGCATTAACAGATTTATGTATGTTTTGATAAATGTTATTTACTTGAATAAAGATTTTTATGCTATGTGTTATTTTCTGAATGTTGATTAAGATAGTGGATCCATTGAAAATTTGGATGATAAGCCTCAAGTGCACTTGTGAGTATGTAAATAGCCGGTGGAGAGCAATAAGGATGGAGAGATGTAAGGAGATATACGTTCATGAGTATCTGGCAGATGTGTTGGATGGTTTATGACAAGTATTATAATTTGGTTACCATTTTAAATTTATTCTTTGGAAATCTAGTTATATGTTTTACTATATTAAGTTTTAATGGAAGTTTAAAATGTTATTGGCTTTCTGTCTTATTTATTATTATGCTGTCAAATATCATGCTTTCAATTACTTGACTATCTTGCTGAATTATAGTTTTCAAATGTATATTTAGATTTTGGCTGCAGAATGGGTAAGCATATCTTCATGGCAATGTTTATAGATATATATATATATATACTTTCGAACATAATTTTTAAATGGGATTTTTGGGTGATCATAGGATTGTTTACTCACTGAGTTTCAATGAAACTCACTCTTTCTTTTTCATGTTTTTCAGAGCCATAGGATTCTCTTACCTCACCTCCACATCACATAGATACAGGATCTACTTTTAGATCGAGTAAATCGTTCCTGCAGAGAATAAAGGTATATAAATGGTGGAAAATCAATGGTAGTTGGTAGGATTATGCATGCATGCATTATGTATGATTACTGGATGCCCAGTAGGATATAAATTGTATAGTCTAGGCTATTGTATATTATTAAATTGCTATACAGGTTGTGGTGGGCGTATAGCCCTTGTGTTGTTATTTAGGCCTTGTGGCTAGGTGTCCGAAAAATAGAGGAAACTTTGTTGAATTTTTATTAGAATTTAATATATAAATATTTCATCGTGAATTAATGAAATAGTGAATTATTGGTATATTATGTACATTGTAAGGCTTGTAGGGGGTTTCTTGATAAAAAGGGATTCCTGAATGTAACCTTCTACGCCTGTCATATTCTATGGATCAGGGTGTGACAGATTACTATGATACTTTTTCCCCTGTTGTGTTGATGTCTTCTATCCGTTTGTTTCTTTTTATCGTTGCCATGCGTTCGTGGCCTTTATACTAGTTGGAAATTAAAAATACATTTTTTCATGGTGAACTTCAAGAGAAAATTTATATGAAACAATCATCTGATTTTGTTCTTCAGGGGAAGTTTGGTTCTAATATGGTCTGTAAACTTCATCGATCTCTTTGTGGTTTAAAACAATCTTCACATGCTTGGTTTGAACGTTTTAGTACTATTATTCAAGAATTTGGCATGGATAGATGTGAATCTGATCCCACTATTTTCTATAGGCATAATTCATAGGGACAATGTATTTATCTGTTTGTTTATGTTAATAACATTGTTATAATTGGGAATGAGCAGAAAGGTATTGAACAATTGAAGAAACATCTATTCAAACACTTCTAGACCAAAGACTTGGGTTTGCTTAAATATTTTCCCGGTATCAAGGCTGCACAGTCCAATTTTGGTATTATTGTCTTTCAACAAAAATATGCTTCAAATATTCTTGAAGAATCTAGTATGTTGGATTGCAGACTAATAGATTCTCTTATGGATCCTAATACCAAACTTCTTCCAGGATAAGGGAAGCCTCTTCATGATCCTGGAAGATATCTGACACTAGTGAGTAAGTTGAATTATCTTACCATTACTCGGCCAGACATTTCCTTTGATGTTTCTGTTGTTAGCCAGTTTATTTAGTCTCTATGTGATAGTCATTGGGATGCAATCATTCGAATTCGAAGATATATTAAGGGGTCACTCGATTAAGGATTGTTATATAAGAATAAAGGTCACACATAAGTGGTTGGTTATTCAGATGCTAGTTGGGCTGAGTTTCTTTTTGATAGATGTTCTACTTTAAGATATTATATTCTTATTGGAGGTAACCTTGTCTCCTAAAAAAATAAGAAGCAGGAGGTTGTGGCCAGGTCAAGTGCTGAGATAGAATATCATGCTATGGCTTTGGCAACATATGAGCTTATGTGGATTAAGCAATTGATTCAAGAGTTGAAGTTTACAGAAATTTCTTAGATGAAGTTGTTGTGTAATAATCAAACTGCTCTTCATATTGCCTTCAACCTAGTTTTTTTATGAAATGACCAAACACATAGAAATCGATTGTCATGTATTCGAGAAAAGGTGCTATCTGATTTTATTATTACTAGCCATGTCAACTCTAATGACCCGCTAGCTGATATTCTTACTAAATCTTTTAGAAGTCCTCATATTGTATTTATTTGTAATAAGCTTGATGCATATAATATATATGCTTTAGCTTGAGGGAGAGTATTAGATTATGTAAATATGTATTTGTATCATACTTAGATTATATTATGTAAATAGCCTAGTTAGGACCTATACAATAAGGTCCACCTAGTATATATTCATGTACTCCTATTTAGATTTAATCAATCAGTATTTTTTTCCTATGCTTTTATTTCTCTACAATTTGAATTATATATAAAAAATTATTTTTGTTGACAGTGGAATTCGGTTCTACCTAAGTCTGGCCAACCAGAGGTTCTTTTGGGACTCAAACAGCTTCCTGGGCGAATGGGCCGAAGGTGGAGAGAATGGAGGAGGGAGAACGGAGGTTTTTAACGTGGTTTGATGAAAATCGGGTGACATCGATCCCTACGTTCACGGTGAAATTTTTATTAATCTTAAAGAGAATTTTTACAGAATTTCAGTATTGGCTCTGGGGCCTCTCCCCCCTACACAGAGCTTTTCCCTTGTATTTATAGAGGAGAGTAGGATACAAGTGTAATCTTACATGTTGTAATGTGTTACATTAGATAATAAATGTATAATACTCCCTAGACTACCTGCAAAATAGTTTTTGCAGGTTTGCTTTCTGCCGGTGGGGCCTAGTGAGCCGCTTCTTGCAGACAGCCATTAGAAATTGTTTAAGGGTGCGTGCTTCCGGTCTTGGGTGTGGCGAATTGCTAGCTGGGCGAGGTGCTCTGTACAATAAGCTTTGTTTGAGGTCGCTATTATTTTAGGCTAAGGGAGGTCGTGTGCACTTGGTGATGCAAGGTCACTCTGGGTGAACCGTTGGCTACGCGAGTTGGACTCTGGCGTGTTCGGACCTTGTTTCGTCTTGAGGCTCGTGCTTCGCATCCTAGCTGTCTAACCTCTTGGCACAACGACCTGAGTTCTTCACCTCGCGGCCTATCTGTCCGAGCTCGTACCACAACGACCTGACTGTCTTGACTCAGCGACCTCAAGATGTAGTGACCTGGACCTTTGCTTATTGGACTTTTGTCACCCCATTTCGTATTACCAAAATTCACTCATAACAATTTTTATCATTAAATTACTGAAAATAATAATAAAATAAGAGAGAAAAAAGAAAGAGATTTTGTTATTATTGTTAGATTAAGGGCATTAAAAATAAGAGAAAAGAAAAGTCTAGGTTAATATGTGTACAAATCTGAATATTTTATTTTTTATAATTTTGATTAAAATAAAAATTATTTAAAATAATTCTTGATTTAATCAGAATTATTGTCAATAATTGATTATTAAAAAATTGTAATTAAATATTTTAAAAAGTGCTATAATAAATTATTTGATTCATAATTTATTATAAAAAAAATTCTAATTATTATATTAAATAATAAGTAAACAAGAAATTATAGATTAAGATTACTATTAAGCATGAGTTGTGTTTAAGAAATGATGCTCTTTATATAAGTGTGTGTGGTTAAGATCCTCTTGCGGTACTTTTGCGTGCGTGTGCGTGGTTAATACCCTCATACAGTACTTGGTCGATGTGGCACAAAGTAGCCTGCATGTACCTTCCACCAATCAACTACCAGAATTCATCAATTAAAGCAATGAAAGAAAAAAAAACTAAAAAAAAAAGAAAAAAAAACAGTGCTATCTACGAATATTTGTAAGTACACTTAAAGCAGAGTAAACTCTATTTTGATCCCAAACAAATTAAGATAAATTAAGCAGTCAAAAGTAGTACTTATCCGAAGCTGACGTTTGTGTTCAACAGCCTCCACATTGAATCCTAATCCATCAAAGATAACAAATAAGCAGTCAGGCTAATATTGATTTCTGTTCCCCTAATCTTAACAATAATGAAAAGTCCCTTTTTTTTCTTGAATAAATCTAAATCCTTCATCTTCATCTGTACCTGAATTTTCATTAGCAAATTTTAATACTATGGCTAAAAGGAAAAATTGTTGTTCATTTGACAAACAATGTCGGAACATACATAGAATCAATGATAAAATACAAACTGAAGAAATGTTTTAACTTGTCACAAATTGGAAGGAAAAAAAGGTCTTTTCAAAGAAGTAGGAGAAAGCAAGAAACAACTAGTTGTTTGCGTAATATATAACAGTTAAGACCAGAAAATGGCACCTGATGGTATGGCAAAATGATGGAGGAGATTTGGATTCGGATGATGATTGCTTAAAGAATAAAGGGTGCTAACTTTATTTCACTGGCAACTGAGGCCATATACCTTCAGGTTATGAAATTCAAAGCCTGCAAGTTGAAAAGCAAAAAAGAACGTGGATTGTCCCAAATGTGAGATTCTGATGTCCACTCTTAACTTGAGAGCAGCACCAAAGGATTTGTATATATCTTATCAAACATTTGTTCAAGCACATCAATTTTTGGTTTGCCTCATGCATCCAGAATGTCGTGCAAATGGCTAATTCATATTGTAACGGTGTGCTGTTTCATATTGCAGAAAGGCATGGCTTCCTGCAGAAGCAGCATAGTATTGCTGCAGCTGCTTTTTATTTCATTACTTATTTTGGTATGTAGTTTGAGAGAAAGAAGGAAGGAATTTGTTAGATTTATATCATTTCACCAATTATTATATGTGGACAATGATAGAAATTTCTGGGAAATGTCGATCAAATGCTAAGGAAATCACCAGAACGAAAAATCAAAACAGGAATTCGTGTAACTCATTCATAATTGACAAAATAAGTTGTCCATAGCAAAGTAAACATGATAAGCCACCAATTTTACTTGGCAAACAAATAGAAGTTCGTATTGTCATCCTATGGCAATCTAATATGCTACTTTTTAGAAATGGCATCTTTGGCTGACTGAAGAGTGGTAGCCACCGCGGCAGCAGCACCGGCAAGAACGCCCTCACTGGTTTTTGAACCCTGCGTTGGATGAGACAGGTGAATCACCTGCACTTTCCTTTCTTCTTGGGGTTGCCCTGCCGATGTTCGAAAATCCACCGTGTCCACCCTTCTTTCCGATGCAATTTCCTTATTCATAATTTGATTCTGACAGAGGAATCTATACAAAATCATTTACTATTATAACACCAAAAATAGAAGAGCAAACAACATTTTTTATCTGAGATGTTTTTAGTTTCGTTGCTGAAAATTTTCATTATCGATGTGGCCACTACTTACTAATGTATAATTTTTTCTAAATGATTCTCTCTGAGGACAAAATTGATATGACTTGCAGATGAATGGGGAGATTAGTTCAGATCAAATTTACATCAGCGACAAACCAAAGCACAAAGGGTAATTGGAAATAGAAAATGGCTAGTTGTTATATACCTCTTCAGCATGTGAATTCATGTTTCACTCAAAAAACTACAACCTAGCAAATGCTTCCTTGAGGTGATTTGGATCCAGTTATAGACGTATTAATAAAAGCTCTTTCCCGTCCTCTTTCTTTCTCTACCTCACGTGCGCAAACCTTTCCTGTTTTAAAGGGGATTTGGAAGTTAAATACTAGGTTTAGAAAGGACAATAAGATAGCCTAAGAAGAAGGGCTTCCACAAGGAAACACCCCCACCTGTCACCAATGATCCAAACCAGATGTTATCAACAAAATCAGAAGGAAAAGTATGACAAATCATGTTTTAATTAAACATTTATTTATTATGATACAATTAAGATCTATCTTTTAATTCAATTCCATGTATTTGTGAATAAAATTGAAATCATTATTTTTGACATTGTATTCAAATATTAGAATTTATTTGTTGAATTGAAATCATTTCCGTTGAAATGAAATGGAATGTCAGAAAATTTGATTCCAAACATAGGACAGCACTTTCAAGATAATTTGCGCTTGCGCTGATAGTTTGAAACACGAAAGAGATCTTATCACTGTTACAACCTTCCAGGTAGAAATACAACATTACAGTCCCTAGAACAACCTAAACTAATTCCAGCCCAATTGACAGCTGAACCAGGAAATGATGCGTAGACCAAAATGTTTGGAGGTATCTTTTTCAAATTGAGAATTGATACAACATCAAGAAATTGTAATCCCTTTGCTAGTAAGTCATAAGAGGTGACCCACTGCAGTGAACATCAGAAACATCAGGAAGCCTTTGCCTCGGAGACAAATTTGTGATGCCAGCAGCGTCAAATTCAAGATTCACAATATTCTTTCTCTTGTGAGTTTCTGAGCTGCTTTTATCCTCTAATACCTCAGCGATGGGGCTCAGTCGCTCTAATTCTTTCTCTTGAACAGAAATCATGGCTTGAGCTTCAGCAACTACTGTTCCATCATCATCTGTAGCATACAATATCTTCTGAATTGCAGCAACAACCTGAAACGATCAGCATTGGTCATTGATAAATATCCTATAATTAGTTCTTGTTAAGTGAAAAGCATCATAGTTCAATACCGGTAAGTGTTCTATCTCTGGAGTTTGGCAAAGTATCTCAATATCTCGCAGTTTTGCAAAGTAGAAATCCCGCTCCTTCTCAAGGCTATCAATCGATAGTTTTAGTTCGGTGATCTGCAATGACTTCATTATAAGACTAGACATTCTGATATGTCATTTGATAATTATTATTAAACTTGAGAATAGAGTACCTGTTCATCGTATGCAGGGCCGCTACTAGAAGAAGGTCTAACGGCCTTTGCTGCTTGATTTGCAGAATTTGGGGCAGATGCTTCCTGTCTTCTAGCATTCTGGGATGACTGAGATTTTGGGACAGTTGTTCCCTTAGTTGAAGATTGAGACTGTGCAGATTTCTTGGTTGCTTCTCTTCCTCCCTTGCTGACCTCTCTCCTTTCCAGAGGATTGTAACTAGTGGAAAACAAATGCATAACAATTTAGATAAGTGAATGGGTCTGCACTAAAATGCGTAACTTTTGGAAGCAAGTTGTGCACACATGATCAAAAGCCCTCTATTCTCAAGTGGCCTACTGTGTACCCAAGAGTTAGCAGTTTCAATGTCATAACCGAATGATTTTCTATAAGAGAAAGAAATCAAGAATTATAGAACGCAAATAAAAGCTTTTAGCTGATTTCGTCAAGGATTTACCAGAGAATAAATACAGATAACATGAAAAATGAGAAATGGAGGTAAATTCAAACATGCATAGATAGATCAACAAATATCAAATTACTTGTGCAGAGCTCCAGCATTGACAGAATCGCAGTATCTTTTCATCCATTGCATGAATTCCAAATTATCCAGCGGTCTTCCTTTGACCAGCTTGCTGACCTCGATGTGCTGAAACCCCAACGAAGATAAAACACATAATCAATAACGGTAGAGTAAGAGCTAAAATTGGGGAATAAAACTTATTCGAAGAGAAAAGGCGATACGTTAGAACTTAGACATATGCTTTACCTTGGTGATCTTGAGTTTATTGAAGACATCTTGAAGAACCTTGTAGTTCTGAATCATCTCATACTCACTCTTGGCATCGAAATTTACCTTATGCATCGGCACGATCCCAGGATGAACCGCATCCATAAGCTGGCAATGCACAGCACCGGAACAAGCCTGCAAATACGATGATCCAAACAAAACCATCAAAACTAGTATAAAATTTTATTCACAAAACAGAAAATAAAAGGACTTTTTTTTTTTTTAACAGAAATTAGGTTTAAACCGTTGTGATCATAAGCAATTACGACCTCTTCGACTTTGGAGAGACTGAGTTTGAGCGTGGAGTTGATCCAGGCCAAAATCTCAGATCTACCAACAAAATACGCCGAATCCATAATCCCTATGTTCGTCGCCATTTCTAATTCCTATATTCACTCTCTCTCTCCTCTGCGAGATGACTGCTTTCAGAGAGGGAAGGTCTATTCTCTCCAACGGCACTGAAGGACAGGAATGAGGAAGTTGAGATTTAAATAGAGAGAAACAGGGGAGCGGGAGGTCCCTGATTTAAAATTGATGAACGTTATTCAGAGCAGTAAGGCTTGGGCTCGGTGGGATGGGGCCCCGCAAATAAGTAGCTGATGGGAATTTTTTAGGCTATAATCTGATCCCTGACCCAAAAGGCCCAACTATTTTATTAATCTTGTGATTCAGTGATGACCAAAAAAGGAAAATAAAAAAAAAATCTTGTGATTCAGTGATTGTGTATTAGCCAATGCATAAAAAAAAAATCTGAAAAACTGGATCAGTTTAAATTAGCATTATTAGAGAGAAAACTTGTATAGCCAATGAATCTATTTACCAATTTTCCCCCTCTGAAACACTAGTTTTGTCAGGTTGTCTAGATGAAAATTAAGGATTAACGTTTGAGAAATTACAGGTCATGTGTTTGATTTGCTTTCAAATTTCACTATGTAATTATTTATTCTTTCTTTTAAGATCATTGACCTCTTATTTTCCGCACAATGAGGGAAAAAACAGAGAGAATAATCCATTATCAACTGCCAAAGCCTAACCAATTAATGAACAAATGTCCGAAGTAACAACTGTACCATAATAGCTTATTAAGCTCACATCATTATAGACATCCTACAAGACTTTTAAATCCCTTCAAATGATATAGTGTTGTCTCTGCTACCAGTGTCTTAGTCTACGTTGTGCCCTAAAATTCTTCCATCTAGTAAGAGAATATGATGATGTGTTAAGTTACGGTGATTTTGATTTCAAAAAATAAAAAAAAAAAGTTCTTTAAAACTAAAGAAAAAAAAAAAGAAGAAGAAGAGACACTTACAGAAGTAAATAATTCAAAGGCATTTATCATTATGTGTAACATGATTTTCAAATTTTGCAAGTTAACACAGTTGCTTATGCAAGCAGAGTTTGGTAACCAGTTGTTTAAGAAGATAAACGAAATATTGATCTTATTCTTTACACAAATTGGATGAAAAATAAGAATTATCTTCATATAAAACAGAAAGAAATTAGTAAGACAATACTTAAAAAAAATATTATGTGCATTGGGTAAAATCTGACAAGCTCTTTTTTTTTTTGTTAAAATAAAAATTAAATAATTTAAAATAAATTTATCTTAAATTATTTAAATTTTTATTATCAATATACATAATTATATATAAAAATTTTTAATTATGTATAATATATTATAATTGTAATACCCGAAAAAAAAAAGAAGAAAAAATTAGAAGGACTAAACCGAAAAGTTTTTAGGGACTAAAGTGAAAAACTTTGTTTTCGGGTAGGGTAGATTTCAAAATAAGACAAAGATGAGGGGTCAAAGTGAAAACTTTATTGGGGAAACCGGCCCAGCCGATTGCCGGTTTCCTGGGCTAGATATTTTGGCTGATTTTTCTGGAATTCTCTAGCCTTCTCCCGCGGCCTTTTTTTTTTTCTTTTCCTTCGCCCTTTGGTTCTTCGGCTTCTTCTTCTCCCTCTCTCCCTCCCATCGGCGCTCACTCGCTTTCTCTCCCTTCACCGTTCAGCCTTGCCCACGACACCGGCAATCTTCAGCCAGTCTCCAGTTTCCCCGGTAGCAGCTTCTCTCTTGGCGTGCGCGGCTTCTTCCTCCCTAAGCAGCAACGCTCCCTTATGGCTGAAGTTCCCCGGTTGTCGCAAGCTATTATGGTGGTTTCTGGTGAGGTGAGCTTTGTTCATTGGCATCCTCCCCAGCATAATTTTGTGGCTGAATGGGTTGATTGCAGCAACATCCTTTTTCTCCTCTCTTGTACAGTCTGTTTGGCCAGCTATGATTTTCGAGCCACCAACGGTGCTCCGGCCGGGAGCGAGTTGCCAGTAGGTTTTTTGTGACCTGGTGAGCATTCCTAGAATAAAATATTTATTCTGTAGTAATTATGTATTAAGATTTCAAGATTATTGTGTATAAACGCTTATGTGTGAAATTCCTGAAAATTGAAATTTTGTTGATAAATTACTTCATAAACATCCTCAGAAAAATGTTGAGAACGTTGATACCCTGTCTGTGAGGTCACAACGGACTTTTTCCCCGAGTAGACAGTTCGGAGTTTTAGGTGAGTGAACAATCTTCCTCCTATAATAATCCCCTATATATTTTGCTATGATATTTATATGTGAATTTTCAATATTTTGAGAAAATGAAATTTTACGTTATAAACTTCATGATTTTCGATGAAGTGAAAGTTTTATGGTATGTTCTCATAATTCTGAAATGTTATATATTACATGATGGTCTTGAGGAAAATGTTATGCATGGATTTTTAATTAATTGATTT
>JANHAO010025268.1:0-11392 GCA_026873985.1 Saraca asoca
CTGAGTGGATGACAACGATGAAAGAAGAGATTGATGCACTTCAGCAAAATCAGACTTGGGATCTTGTGCCAAAGCCAAGAGATGTGAATCCCATATCCTACAAGTAAGTTTACAAGATCAAGTGCCATCTAGATGGGTGAAGCGAGAGGTATAAGGCCTGATTGGTGGCTCGTGGTTTCTCTCAACAATATGGACTAGATTATGATGAAACATTTAATCATGTGGCAAAACTTACAACTGTATGAGTTTTTCTCGCGCTTGCAACCAACAAAGACTGGAGCTTGTGGCAAATGGATGTAAAGAATGCTTTTCTTCATGGAGAGCTAGATCAAGAGATCTACATGATCCAACCAATGGGCTTTCAGAGCCAAGATCATTCTAAATACATGTGTACGTTATGGAAAGCACTTTATGAATTGAAACAAGCACCCAGGGTGTGGTACGGTAAGATTACTGAATTTCTAATACAAAGTGGTTATTTAGCAACACCTGCAGATTCTAGCTTGTTTGTCAAAGCAAATAAAGGAAAGCTAGCTATCATGCTAGTGGACATGGATGATTTAATCATAACTGGTGATGATGAGGTAGAAATTCTTCAGATGAAGGAGAATTTATCAGTTTGCTTCCAGATGATGGAACTTGGATGACTCAAGCACTTCCTTGGCCTAGAGATTGATCACACACAAAAAGGAATATTTCTTTGTCAACAAAAATATTCCAAAGATTTGTTAAAGAGGTTTGGAATGCTCGAATGCAAGCCGATTTCGACACCGATGGAACCAAATGCCAAAATGTATGCACATGAAGGAAAAGATTTGGAAGATGCGATAATGTATCGACAATTGGTGGGTAGTATAATCTATTTAACCTTGACTTGACCTGACATTTCTTATGCAATTGGTATGATGAGTTGTTACATGCAAAATCCAAAGAAGCCTCATTTGGAAGCAATTTGATGAATACTAAGATATGTGAAGAGTACAATTGACAATGGTCTTTTGTACGAGAAAGGTGAAGACTACAAGTTAGTTAGTTACTGTGATACTGACTATGTAGGAGATCATGATACCAAGAGATCAACAATTGGATATGTGTTTAAGCTTGGTTCCAGAACAATTTCTTGGAGTAGCAAGAGATAATTGATGGTATCATTATCAACCATTGAAGTTGAGTATCAAGCACCAACAATAGCAGCTTAAAAGAGTACATGGTTAATACAACTAATGAATAATCTACATCAACTAGTAGATTATGCAGTTCCATTGTACTGTGACAATCAATTAGCAATTCATTTAGCGAAAATTTTGGTCTTTCATGCAAGAACTAAGCATGTTGAAGTGCACTATCATTTTATTAAAGAAAAAGTTTTGCAAGAAGAAATTGAAGTGAGGCAAATCAAAATAGAAGATCAGGTTGCAGACTTGTTCACAAAAGGCTTGAGCTCTGGCAAGTTCGAAATGTTTCAATGTCAGCTTGGCACAGTACAAAAAGTGAGAGCTAGTGTTGAGGGGGAGTGTTAAAGATCAACCCTAGCTCATTACTAAGCCTAACTTATTTTAGCTCAAGAAAAATTAAAGCCCAATCTTTGTGGAAGGTAGATATTTTTAAAAGAAGATTATAGAAGGATGTAGAAAGAAGATTTTTTTTTCAAAGAAGTGTGTACAATGTAAGAGATATTTTAGATAAATGTGTAGAATTTATGGGTAGAATTATTTCTTAATTTAATATTTGTATGGTGTAGATTGTATGGTGAGGACTATAAATACCCTCTCTTACATTTGATTTAGGCATCCTCCTCTAAAATAAGAATTTCTAAGTTGTAAGCTTCTATTAAGTGTTTATTTTTCTTCAAATTGTCAGTGATCTTTAGAAAGTGTTATAGTGTCTTTTATTATGGGTAAAATATAAATAATTTGTTTACTTATTTATGTCCAGCATTAGTAAGTTTAAAGTTGTGTACTCTAAATTCTACTTAATAGGAATGTGGGGTGTGGCCAATATATGCCTCTGATTTAGAATTTGTGGAGTTTGAGAGTGCAACCCGAAAAAAAAAAAGATAATGAAGAAAAAAAAGAAAAAGAAACCTGCTTCTTTGAAATTATAGATGGCATGCTCTAATCATAAGGATGAAAATGAGCAAAATAATTCAAATCAATCTATGTTCAAGTTCTAGAAATAAAGATAGAATGTTAAAGGTTCTGGATAAGCAACTACAACATCTCCCACCAGGGAAGAAATCCAAGAGATCTCAAGATATTGATGACTTAGGACAAGGCAACATAAGTGGAATTGAGAAACAAGATGAGCTATGACCATTTCACCAAACAAAGAAAGTAAAGAAAAGAAAAAGGAATGCATAGAAATAATATTCCTAGGGCTGCTTAATTGGCATTTCCCTTTCTCAAATTTCTACATCTTGTATTTACTTAATAATTGTATAACTTTTCTTCAAGCTAGACAGGTTCACTTTTTTATTTTCAGTTAGTAAAATTTTTTAAAGGACAATATTGAGTCCAAAATGTATGATCTCATTCATGTAGGAGGTCTAAAAAGAACTTTTTTTTTTATTATTTGCCAAAACATGTTATTTTTATGTTGTCATAACTTCCCTAGCTTGAATTGTATTTTTTTATAAATTTGGGGCATTATCTATTGTATAAATTACATTGCATTTAGCTTTTGTCCTAAATTATTTCTAGTATCTAATGTCTTTTATGCTTTCTTTTACTCTTAGCATGAATGATTATCCTATATGCGGTTTCAACATAACATGCAAAAGATACTTATGATGCACTGAATCTAGAAAAGGTGGAATCATAGTTGGAGAATCTGATTATGGCAACTAAAATGAGTAACAAAGAAATTAAGAGAAATGATACTCCTTCAATTACTTAATTGGTATGTCCCTTTCTCTTTTGTTCTCTAGTTTCAAATCCTTTATTATTGTTTGAAACAACAAAATATGCATAATTTAATTCATTTGGAAATCATAACTAATAATTATTAAAATAATATTACTCCTATAATTATTATTTACAATCATTTTTGCAATTGTACATATAACATAATTTGTTTTAAACTAGATCTATATATTTTAAAATATGTGAGATTAATTTAAATTAAAATTTTCCATTGATAGCTATCAAAACCAACGAAAATAATATACTAAACTATCCTATCTCATAATAGGATGAGTCCAGATTATTCCACAAGGACTGATGATTAATTTAGTGTATAAAAGTAAAAGATATCAAGGTTTGTTGATAAACTACTCAGCAAATGAAAATAGACAATAGAGATAAACAAAAACAAGAAAATTAAATGTAGAAAAGGAACTTTAAGTGAAAAAGCTTCAATACAAGGGGCTCTTAAATTCAATTCAGTGATTGATCATATATATAAAAGTTTCATTCCCTACTTGATTGCTTAGCCAAGAATTAAAATTTTCCTAACATCTAAACTAATTTTTGTTAATTTCCCTTAAATTTTACTAACTAAGACCAACACCTGAATTAACCCTTATTGCTGAATTAATTAAAACCCAACACCTCAACCTACTCAACAATAGCATTAAAAACTAGAAAACACGAAGATTGATTAATAAACTCACCCTAATAGCAAATTCATTAATCACCCTATATTTCCCTAAAATAATTGATCAGTATCAGTGCACAATCAAAAACCCTATTGCAAACTCAAGCCAAATAGCTATAAACAATGTTGATTACAAAAGTTTAGTTAGCAGTTAATCATAATAAATAATCAATTAGGAGGTCACATTGACTAATCATCTAAAGAAATTAATTATATTAAATTAGAGAAATAAGGAAATTAAATTGGGAACAAATTAACAATAGAAACAAATCTCATAATTAACAAGAGAATTAAAGCAGAATTTCCCTTAGATTGAAAGAAAAGATTAACTACACATTATAAAAAAAATAATTAAAAAAACCTGAAAGGGATTGGTGTTCTTGCCCCAAGAGAGCTCCTCCTTTATTATAAAAGTGAGATAAAATGAAAATATTCCTAAATGACTACTGATTTCACATTTTATACTTTACTCCTCTTCTCTCAATTTGACTGCTGATTAGGGTTAGATAGAGTCACAATTGCACCTGGGTCTATTTATAGAAGTTATAGCCCTATCTCTTAGTAACCCAATAGCCTTTGCCTTGCTCAAAAATTTGATTCCTAGCTCAATTTATATGCTAAAAGCTGAAATAATTTTGAAGAGCAGTGCAACCCCTATAATAGAGTTTATCACTTAAATTCACAGCAATGAAACTTATTCAAAATGGTGTGTTTTAGCCTTGAGCCCTTATGAAAGTTGAAATGGTAGATCTTATCCAATGGCCTTAGGTTTGCACCGAACCAAGGTCTAGGGCTCTAGATATTGCCAAAATATCAAGACTAGTTTTGAGTCAATAGCTTAACACTCTATTTCGATTTTTGGGCTAAATTCAACTCTCTAAATGGATGAACTAGGCTTGGGGATCTGCATAACATTTGTAGAGCTTCCTCTAAGCTTTCTAAAGATAGAAAAATTACCTAAAATTGAAGTCTAGAACTCTGGATACATGTAGAAACCTAAAATAATGCCAAATTACCAAATTAATCCAATTAAGCTCTAAAGCTAACTAAATCAAAAAGCTAATCACAAGTATCCAATTTAGCACAATATCATGAAAAAAAGACTAAGTAAGGGATACAAAATGTGTATAAATTATGTTTCTTAAATTGCCCCGCACTTAGCTCTTGCACGTTATTGGGCAAAACACTAAAACAAAATTAAACTAAATTCAAAACAAAAACTCTAACACTAACCTTTTAAGAATGATGAGGGTGCAAGCCAAAAGCAAGGAAACAATCAAAATTTTAGGGGACAAAGCAACTCATGAAGCATATTTTTGACAATTCAAAACTCGAAATTAACTAGGAGAATAACTTCATAAAAAAGGGAAAGTAGATCAAATTGGTAGACTATCACAAGATAAGTTCTCTAACTTTCCATGTTTAAGATAAACAAGTGCCTCATTCAAATTTAATTCATGAAAATGCACTAACATAAGCTTGCTTATTATCTAATTTCTACTATCCAAATCATATGTACAACATGAATCAAAAGGACTTTTCAAAGGTTGTAATGTTGCCATGGGAAAAAGGGAGGAAAGAAATGATATGAATATGAAAGTGCAAAATCAAAGAGGTTAATAAAGCATTGTGGCTTAGATTCAAATAAGCAAAGGAGCAATTAAAATTGGAATATACCTTAAAAATTTTCATATTTATTAGCTTCTCCTTTTTTTTTTCCTTTCTTCACTTTTTCACTTTCTTTTATTTTGATCTATTTCATTTTGAAAATTTTCTCTTTCCTTCAAATTTGAATTTCTTTTTCTTATTTTGTTTCTCTTGAATTGCATTGAGTTCCTTTTCTCTTTCTTTTTTTTTTCTTTTTCATTTGTTTCTTCTTTTCTTTTTTCTTTTTCTTGACCATTGTAATGAATTACATTTACTTTTTTACCAAATAATTAGCATACCTCATACTTGTTCAAGAACCAATATCACTAATAATTTAAATACTTTACTAATCCTCATGGTTAGAAAAAGGTAAAGACATTTAAAGCTTGACTTACTGGTGAGTTACAAAATAAAAAAAAAGGTTAATTAGTCTCAATGAGGTTAAACAATGGTACATTGCAAGGTTGGTTAGAAGGCAAAAATGGCTTAATCAAAGAATGCCATAATCATATTCATCTATGCATGTGTCAATGTAATATGAAAAAAAGATGCAAAGTAAGTTCTAGAGCAACAATTTCATAAAAGAAAGTCATACATGAGAAAGAAGAGGAACTTGATAAAAATGATTAGTAATAGCTTAAAATCTCATAGGTTATATGTCTACCAAAATCTTACTACAAACATTTCAAACTTCATCACTATATTAATCAAATTTAAAGATCAATAGAGAAGATAATTTATTCAATCATGCTATGCAACCATCAAAATCAATTACAATCTACTCAAGGCCTAAACAAATTCATCATCATTGAAAAACACCAAAATGAAAAAAAATAATTACTTTTTCCTTTTAAACATAAAAAAAATAAAAAGCAAAATAAAACAATCCTAAAATATCCCTCTACACTTAAATTTTACATTGCCCTTAATGTAAACACAAAATCATTAGCAAATCATGAACATATAAAATAAAAGATATAAAAAAAGAGAGTAAACACTTGGGTTGCCTCTTAAGAAGTGCCTTGTTTAATGCCATTGGCTCGATGGAGCATTAAATATCCTAGATCAAATATGAATATTAGCAGCAACCATTTAATGGAAGAAGATGACATGTGCAACTCTTTAAGATCAAGGTTGCTTGGAACTAAAACTAGAAGTGATGAATGCAACACTATTGTTATCTCTTCAAATTCAGAATTTAACTCTACTGCTTTATTAATTCTCTTTAAGCCCTTATGCATTGCCATATCAAATGCATTAATTTCAGCTTTGCTATCTAATTGAAATACATCCTACATTAAGAAATCAATGAGATCAATAGACAAAGAATAACCATTAGTAAGATATTTCATAGCCTCAAATATATTAAAAATTAATGTCACCCCACCCAATTCCATGTTAAATGTGACATCATGAATATCATTTATTATCTTGCCTAATTTGAGGAAAGATCTTTCAAGAATGTAGAAACTTGGTTCCTTAGAAATGTGGAAAAATTTTCTTTGAATAACAATAGACATGTCCTCCCCCACACTTATCTTTTTGTATTCTTCTCTCTTGGAATCAACCAATGCACTAAAAAGGGAGGAGGAGTAGGATTAGTAACATCGAGTTGAAAGTTGCTCTATCCTTTTAAATCTTCTATTTCTTTTTTCTCTTGGCTTAAGTTTGCTAAACTTTGAACTCCTAACTTGCTAATTTGTGTTGTAAGCCAATTCACTTGTGTCTCTAAGTTTTGAAATTTAGCATTTGTTTCTTGTTGAAACTATAACATTTCATCTTTCAGTTGTTGTTGGAACTATAAGTTGTTTTGGGCCATAATTTGAATCAAATCTTCAAGAGGACTATTAAAAGATGGAGCTTGGTTGTCTTGTTAGCTGGCTTGGGTTAGGGCTAAAATAGAGCTTCTCTAGCTTAGTAGTCAAAGCTCTAATCGGATTGATGATAGTAGCCATGGTTGTATTGGTCAAAACAATGATCATAGTGATTATACCATCCATAATTGTATGAGTGGGGGTATGGATCATATTAACTCTATGGATAATATGGATCATGTTGTTCTAGGAATCATCCCCTTGTGTAAGTTTGCTAGAATGGTTCATAAGATTGCAATGCTGGACACCCATTTGCTACTTACATTTGTGTCCATTAATGAATCAAAAAACCTAACTCAAATATTTCCTATGCAAGTCTATAATTCTTAGACATGACATCTAATTTAGAGTGTTAGAGAGAGTGAAACAATAAAAATATCAAAAGAAATTCAAAAAATAAGATGAAACAAGAAAAATAGAAAGTGAGAACTCAGTTAGTAAATAAGAAAAATAATGGAAAATTCAAGAACACAAAAATTAATCAAGCCAATCCTTGACAACGGTACCAAAATTTTGATAGCTATAAGAATTGACAAAGATAATATACTAAACTACTTTAGCTTATAGTAGAATAAGTCTAAGTCGATCCATAAGGACTAATGATTAATTTGGTGTATAAAAGTAAAAGATAGGGGCTTGTTCACTAACTGCTCAAAATATGAAAATAGATAAATATAAACAAGAAAATTAAATGTAGAAAGGGAACTCTAAGTGGAAAAGCTTTAATCCAAAGGACTCTTACATTTAATTCAATGATTGATCATAGACACAAAAGTTTCATTCCTTATTTGACCACTTCGCTAAGAGTTAAATTGGGTCCAACACCTGAACTAATTCTTGTTAACCCTTATTGATGAGTTAATTAAAGCCTAGCATCCCAACCAATTCAACAAAGCATTAAGAACCAGAAAATATCAAGATTGATTAACAAACTCACCCTAGAAGTGAATTCATTAATCACCCCATATTTTCCTAGAATAATTGACTGGCACTAACACACAATCAAAAACCGTATTGCTACTCAAGCTAAATAGCCATAAATAACTTTAATTATAGAAGTTTAGCCAGTAGTTAATTACAATAGACAATCAATTAGGTCACCACATTAACAAATCATCTAAAGCAATTAATTCCATTAAATTTAAGAAACAAGGAAATCAAATTGGGAACAAATCAACTATAGAAACAAATCTCATAATAACAAGAGAATTGAAGCAGAAGTTCCTTAGATTAAAAGAAAAGGTTAACTATACTTTACAAAAGAAATAAAAATAAAAATTAAAATTAAAGAAAAAAGAAAACCTAAAAAGGACTAGTGTTCTTGCTCTATGAGAGCTCCTCCTTTATTACAAAAGAAAGATAAAATGAAAAGGTTCCTAAATGACTATTGATTCATGTTTCTATACTCTAATCCTCTCCTCTCATTTTGGTTGCTGATTAGGGTTAGATGGAGGCATAATTAGACCTGGGTCTCTCATAGAAGTTGTAACCCTATCTCTTGGCAAACAAATTGCATTGGCTTTGCTAAAAAATTTGATTCCTAGCTCAATTTATGGGCTAAAAACTGAAACAGTTTTGCAAAGTAGTCCAACCTGTAACAGAGTTCATCACTTAGATTCATAGCCATGACACTTATTCAAAGCAGTATGTTTTGACCTTAAGCCCTTCATGAAAGTTGTAGTGGTGGATCTTAGCAATCCACTGGCCTTAAGTTTGCACTAAAATGAAGTCTAAAACTATAGATACGACTAAAATACTAAGATTGGTTCTAGCCTTAATTCAACCATCTAGACGATTGAATTGGGCTTGGAGCTTTGGATAACATTTGTAGAGTTTTTTTTTAGCTTTTCAAAGACATAAGAACAACCAAAGCTGATATACAAAACTCCAAATGCAACCAAAAATCCAAAATAGTGCCAAATTACTAAATTAATCTAATTAAGCTCCAAAACTGACCAAATTAAGAAACCAATGTCTAGTATCCAATTTAGCACAAAATATCATGACAAAAGATTAGGTACAAAAGGGACATTAAATGTGTATAATTGTGTTCATCAGCCACCTATATTTGAAATTATAAAAAATGAGATTTTGAGACTAACATTATTCTAATTGATTGCTTGTTAGGAATTGCGTATGTTGATTATTGTAATTGTGAATATTGGTTGCATGCATCTTGAAGCAGTTTGATCGGAAGCCAATTATGAAGTTCTTCAAGCTGGCTTTTTTAGTTTGTGTTTGTGTGTGGTGGCAGGCTTAAGGGTTACTGTCTGCTTGGCTTTTAGAAATGCCATAAAAAATAGAATTCATTCAGGAAAGACAAATATTAACAATTCAACAAAGAAGGTAAGTGTTCCTCTGCTTTCTATATGTTTATATGGAATTGAAATTCTATATTAGTACTTCAGCATTTGATCAGATTCTTACCCAACATAGAAATTCTTTTGCAACTTGGGATTGATTCGTAATTCTTAGGTTCTGTACTGGTAACCAATTTTACTTTTATACATAGTTTCATTTAAGCATTAATTAATTGATGCTATATTAACTATGCATACATTCATATACTACAATTTTGTTTTCTGGTTTGGATAAGGAACAACCTAATTGACTATACAAATATTATATTATTGCATCACTGTTCACGTTCTAGAATCAATGCATGGCATAATCTTTGTCAATCATGATTATTATCAAGAGAAGGAACTCCATTTGTTGGAAATTAACATGAGTAAATAGTCAAATTTTTTAGGATTAATACAAATTATTTACAAGTGATGCAATGCTTCTTTGTCTATGAATAAAAGTAAAACCAATCCTAATCCTAAGTAATTTAGAAAATAGTTTCTGAATTTTGAGCTCTATTTATTCTCTTCCTAGACACATAGTAGAAAAATGGATAATGTTTTGCTATACTTATGACAAAAAATCAAAGTGATCCTTGTTTTTTGTTGTTATATTTTTGTGATCCTGAATTGTAATTCACTATACTCAAGTAAAAGGGGGATTGAGTCAAACATTAATGCTGCAACCAAAGCAAGACAACAAGTAGATATGACCTATTTGTTCCTCTGGTTTCTAGTTGTTTATCAGTGAGTGCAATGTAGTATTTTTTCAACCACTGGAAAAATTTTTGGATAGACGTTACCTATGTGATTATTATCATTCAAGTAATGGCTATTGATAAGAGTTCAATTGGTTTCCTTCTACCTTGCAGTTGGAGTTTTCCAGAAAAATATGACTCCTCTAGATGTTTTACTCACCATTTTATTATCATAATAATTCTAATGAAGACTTTCACATGTAATTTTTTATGACAATGATAATGTATATGTTTAATTTCTCAGGTAAGAAACCACCAAATAGATTATAGCTATCAGTTATTGATTACATTGCTTGATGAACCATCTTCTTGGCAGGATTGTTGACTCCTACTCGTACAACATCGACACTGTAGCATATCCTTTTGTGATAGAGTGTTTAGTGTTTCACAAACTTCATGATTTTTCATCAACTTAAGTTGGATTAAAGCCTCGAAGCTATCATCAGTTTCAGTTATTGGTATATGTTTTGTATCTTTTATAGAAATAATAACCTCAGTTTGTTAATATATTCAGATTAACAAGTGATCTTGGTTTTGACGGTAGGAACAATATTTGCATGCGTCAGCTAGGTCAGTTTCCCAGGTGGTCATGGAGGAATTTGTGGTAGAGTCAGTTTTCTAGGAAGCAGAATTCCCAGATGGTTCTTATATGGGATGACAGAGACTTGTACCAGCATCTAGCTTCCTCAACCTTGTAAATCTTGGTTTTCACTTTTTGTGTCATTCTTTATTTCTAATGAATTCCCATCTATTGAGATTAGATTTGAATGCTACTTGAAAGATACTAAGAGAAGGATTGGATGATACCAAAGTAATTGTTCTTATTCTCATTCTGTAAAACAAGTGAAATTGAGTGAGGAATCTAAAAAAGAAGAAATTGAAGAGAAAAAGAAAAAGAAGTCTGCTGCACTAAAATTGTAGATGGCAGACTTTGAACATAAGGATGAAAATGATGAGCAAGAGAACTCGAACGATCCATCTTCAAGTTTCAAAATTATTGGGAAAATGTCAAAAATTATGGATGAGCAACAATGCCTAGTCCCACCAAGCAAGAAATCCAAGAGATCCAGCAATATTAGTCCTTTGACAGCTTGATATCAGTATTTACCTTTCTCTAATTGCCTTATTCCTTTAATTAATAATCTTCTTTTGCTTATATATCCTGAATTCCTCC
>JANHAO010025269.1:0-11391 GCA_026873985.1 Saraca asoca
GAATTTTATCAAAGAGACAATGATTGAAACTAATATGTCCAGCTCTTTTGTTGATTTGATTATGAATTGTATCACATCCACTTTTTTCAATGTCCTTTGAAAAGGTAATAAAATTGAATCTTTCAAGCCTTCTAGAGGTCTTCACCAAGGAGATCCCCTTCCCCCATTTATTTGTCATCTACATGGATAAATTATCTTGTATCATTTATGATGCTGTTGAGAATGGAAGCCAGTTCCCTATGAAAGTAGGAAGAAATAGACCCTTTATCTCTCATTTAATGTTTGCAGATGATCTCATTTTATTTGGAAAAGCCTTTAAAGCTCAAATAGATGTCACTTTACATTGGCTTATGATTTTTGGTTTTATATTGGGTTAGAAAGTCAGTAATGCTAAGACTCACATCTTTTTTTCTAGGAATGTTAAAGGGGATTTAAAGCAAAAAATTGTTGATAAATGTAGTTTCTCAATTACTAATGATCTTGGTTTATATCAGGGAGTTCCTTTCATTCACAAAGAGTTATAAGAAGTACTTATGATCATTTGGTGAAAAAAGTCCTAGATAAGTTAGCTGGTTGGAAAGTTCAATCTCTTTCTATGGCTGGAAGAGCTATTATTGCTAAATCTATGATACAAGTAGTCCTTACTTACTTTATGCAAGTTGTAGCTCTTCCAAAATGCACTATCCATGAAATTGAAAGACTCCAAGTATCTTTTGTTTAGGGTCATGAAATTCAATGAAGAAAAATTTATACTATTTCTTGGCATCAACTTTGTCTTCCTAAAATGTGTGAAAGCTTGGATTTTGAAAACCTTTATGATATGAATCATGCTTGCCTTATAAAACTAGCTTGAAAATTAAGTTCTAGGCTTGATGATATGGGGGTTAAGGTCTTGAAGGTTAAGTATGGAAGGAATTGTTATTGGACTAGGCATATTGAAGTCAAAGGTTTGGATTCTTTATTTTGGAAGAATTTGTTTAAGGTTTGGCATTTCAAAATTGAAGGACAATCTTAGAATATTGGAGAGGGTAATTCTGCGTCCTTTTGGAAAAATTGTTGGCTTAATAATGTATGTTTGAAAGACCATGCTTTATAGCCAATCCTAGTTAGTTAGTTGAATCATATGGTTTCTAACTTTGTGTTGACAAATTCAAATTGGAACTTCAGTGTGCTTAGTTCCTATTTACCTCTTGATGTTATCAAATTACTATCTACTTATTGGCCCCCTTGATGTGGAATTTGGCCCAGATCTTTTAGAGTGGAAAGGTAATAGTAATGGTGAGTTCTTTATTAAGAGCTCCTATAATATGATTCACCAATGTATCTTTATGGATAGTAATGAATGCTGGAAGGATATTTGAAATTAGAATGGGCTAGAATGTATCAAATTCTTTATTTGGCAATTTTATAATAATAGTCTTCTTGCCAATCTCAAAAGATGCAGAAGAAGGTTAGGTAATCCTTATCACTTTAATTGCCATATGAAAATTAAAGATATCTTTTTTATGTGTGATTTGAAGGATTGTGTTAGTAATAACCTAACCATGAATTTGGGGAAGGACAAGGATCTCCTGTGGGCCTTTATTTAGGGTATTTCCAATTGGTTTCTTTGGAAAAGGAGAAATGGTGTAGTCTTTATAGAAGATTTCCATCTCTGTAATAAGCCTAACTTGGTTATTATTAGTTTTGCCAAGTCTATCATTGCAGTTAAGGAAATATCAAATGTTTTTAATAATAGTAAAGGGTTTACTCCTTTGCATATAGGTTAGTCCTCTCTTTCTTATAATTTGGTTATGCTCAACTACGATGGCGTCTCCAAAAATAGCTGAGGTGAAGATGGTTGCAGTAGTGTTACACATGACTTTCATAGAGTTTGGCTTAAAGGTTTCTCCCATAATCTTTGAACATGTTCCTCTTTCCAAATTGAAATCTGAGGACCCCTTGAAGGTTTGAATGTAGCTTGGAGTTTGGGTTTTAAGCAAGTAATCTTAAAAACTGATTCTCTTCTGCTTGCATCTATCTTAAAGCATGAAAGCAATATACCTTTTCAATGTAGAAACATCTTCAAAAGATTGTTTTCTATGTTGGGTTGGCAATGGAAGGTAGTCATCAATCACATATTTAGTGAAACTAATTCTTGTGTTGATTGGTTAGCTAACCTTTATCTCTCTCTCATAATTTGGGTTCTATTAGGCCTCTTCTAGATTTAAGTCTTATGCTTTCTAGTGATGTGTTAGGAGTCCCTACCCCAAGGAATGTGTGCTTGTAATTTACTTTTCATTGTTTTCAGGGTTTTTAGCCCTTCTCTTTTACCCAAAAAGAAAAATATTGCTTATAATTAAGCATGTATTAAAAAAATTATATAAATATGTATCCTTGTAATTTTGATAATTTTTTTTTATTCTTTCATAATTTATTTTCATTAAAAGTTATAACTTTTATATGAAAATAAGGAAACAAAACTTTGAATAGTGGAGTTGTCATTTTTTATGTATTGTTCCATGCACAATTTGTCTACACTTATAGCTTTTTGAGAAAAAATAATGGATTTTATATAAAAAGTTACAAATTTATAACTTTTAGGCCAAGATTTTAATATAATATTAATTGTCTAAGATATTTAAATGTTAATAGACCATTAAATAAATTATTGATTAAATGGATGACTTGATTTAAGTTCCTGACAAACCTGGTCTATAGGTTTTTAATTATTAAGGATTCAAGGTTAAATCTACCACTATTTTGCTTAAATTCAAGGAAAGCTCCTTTCTTATATCTAACAATATGAGCTATTTAAAATCATATTATACCAATTTTTCGTCAAATTCCATTTTTTTACATTAGTTATTTAAAATTAGATTTAATCAATACTCTTAATTTGTCTCACTTGATTGACCAAGATAAACAATTTATTAGTATTTTAGTTTAATTAGTTAATTATTAAATATTTTAAACATGTTTATTGAATAAAAAATGAATTTTTATTTATTTTAAACTTATAATAAAATGCATATTTATTTTAAAATATATAATTAGTTTAATTTAATTATTTAGTTATCAAATGATTTAAACATATTTATAGAATAAAAAATGAACTTTTACTTTTTTTAAAAATTATAATAAGATATTTATATTTATTTTACTTATAAATAGAAAGTAAATAATATTTTATGATGTGACCAAGATAAACTCATTGAAATTATATTATTTTAATTTGTTGGTAATTGAATAATTTAAATACATTTATAAAATAAAATATTAATGACATTTAATTGTAAATTTATAAATATTGAATTAATTACACATGAAAAAGAAATAATACTTTTCATGTTATTTTTAAATTTATTTTGAATTTAGAGATTTCAAGTTAATTGAATTATGAAGTTTACTAATAAAAAAAGAAAAACAAATTTGAATATAATACTATTATGAATCCTGTAATTAATTTTAGAAATTATAATTCACACTAACTTATTGATTTAATTGGATGAAGAATTAATATGATAATTAATTTGATTAGGTTAAAGATTTATGACGATAATTAATTTGATTATATCACAAAATTATAATGAATTAAATAAAATATATATTATGGGAAGTTTTTGAATTATTGATTTTAATTGGATGATACTATAAATTAACAAATAAATGCTAAAATTATGTGATCAATATTTTGATAGAGGTGACACATTCTTTTAAAACTCTCAAATTATGTCCTAGAAAACTTCTGGTGCTTGAAAGTCTTACCCTAACTTTTATGATAAAATTTTTATAAGAAAATTACAGAATTTTTAAATATGCACCGAAGCATATCCCAATTGATAATTTGGTGAAAAAGTGTATATGGAGTATGTTTAATTTGTTATATTTGATCGATTAATTTGTCCACCACCATTCCAATTTGTATTTAATTACACTATTTCAATTTATATTTAATTATATAATTTAACTAGCCGCTAAACATATACTTAAAAAAAAAAAAGTTAATGTTTACTTGGTTGAAATATTAAGGTGGAGACATGAAGTGACACTCACCAACCAATTAGAATAAAATAATTAGCTACCGCTATGTTAAAGTTGTAGTATTATTCTTTTTCTAAAATCTAATCCCATATTTTTTTCAAGCATAAAGTTTGCATTAGATCATGCTGAAAAGTATATATGTAGGTTTTCTATAACATTTATTACTATTATTTTAACTAACAAAGTTCATCTTTAGTCTATCTTTAATTTTGTTTTCTTCCAATATGACTTAAATTTGTTTTCATAGGGCCATGGGTTGCAAGGTGCAATAATAACCTAGTTTAAACAATAATTAGAACTCTAAGGTTATTATGTAACTAAGAAAAAGGATGATCATTTATCTTCTCTGTTTTGTATTTTTCTCACAATCAGATTAATCCTTTTTTGGCAAAATCAGATAAATCATTTTGATTTGAGTTATAAACAATTAACAACTTAATTAAATCAATGCAGGTGTTCAATTTTAGTTTGTCTATTACTATTACTTTGGGGCCAACAATTTGTTTTCAAATATGGATGCCCTTGTTATATTTACAGCATTGGTTAATTTAACTTGATGAATGCACTAAATTAATTTATTTGCGAGTTCTGAACAGACTAATTTATACGCTCACGCCCGTGGTGATTGCTAAACTATCCTCCATACCTTTACATGGAGCTTAGTATCCTCCACTTTTTCATTTAAAGAAAAAATTTAACACCTCTTTTTTATATCAATTTAAGTAGAGGAAACATTTTAGTAATTTTAATTTTTAAAAATAAAGTTTAACTTTAATAAAGAGAGAAAATTAGTACTTGAAACATTTAATTATTATTTCTCCTTTATTGCTCTCTAAAAATTTAATTCCCTAAAATTTATATATTTCATTCGTTTTTTTTACTCTATTTTTTGATACATTGGCACTACAATTTCCCCCTTTTTTCGTAGGCACTCCAGTCTTTTTTTTTGGATTTTCAAGACAGACTAAGTGATAATCTTTATTTTAAATAAGATGTTTTATTTTTTGAGATGTTATTACTTGATCTATTGATTGATTCAAAAACAATAAAAATCAACTTTTATAACTAAAAAAATTAACATGTTACAAAATATGTTTATAATGAAATATTTGAAATAATGTTAATTTTTTTATGAAATATGTTTATAATGAAATTAACATTGCATAAAATGTTAATGTTTTTGGTTATAAATGTTAATTTGACTATTCTTTCCATCAATTAAGAATTGAAGTAACAAGATCAAATAGAATAGGGCATCTCTGATCACTAAGGTATCTTATTTAAAGTAAAGACTTTGACTTACTTTATCCAAAAAGTTTTGAAAAAAAGAAAGAAAACTAAGTTGTTTGTGTAAAAGAATAGATTAAAAAAAAAAAAGAAAGAAATGTAAAAATTTTAGAAAATTAAATTTTATGAGTGAGACAACAATTAAATATTTTAGACACTACTTCTATTCTTTAATTAGTTTGACTTACTTTTGAAAATAGAAAAATATCAAAATGTCTCATGTATTTGAATTGATATAAAATCAGATATACTAGACTTTTTCTTTAAGTGAAAGAGTGAAAAATGCTAACCTCTATATAAAGGTGTATATGAAGATCTCTCTCTCTCTCTCTCTCTCTCTCTCTCTCTCTCTCTCTCTCTCTCTCTCTCTATATATATATATATATATTTATGTATATTGTTTTGAGCACTAAAAAAAATTTTGTTGAACAGCAATTGATGATTGGGTGAAGAAGTATACGTGATATGTTGAATTTGTTAAATATGACTGACTAATTTGTCTACCACCGTTCCAATATATATATATATATATATATATAATTATATGATTTAACTTCCAATCAAATATAAACCCGTAAAATTTAAAGGCCAATTCACATTTTATACCGTTGATAATAATCACTTGTAAATAAAATTGATATACTAATTAAATATATTAAAAAACTTCTAATAATATAATTAATAAACAGTAGCAAATCCGAAATAAAAAAGTCAATGCAAACATACGGATAAACTCTAATTATTATTTAACTCACTGCATATATAGGTTATTTCCATATCATTAATTTAATCAGCCTTTTTCTCCCAAAAAAATATATTTTGAAATTATATACCAATCGAAGACAATGAAACATAAAATAATTTGAAATTATATACTGAAGAGTTGTTATAAATTTAACATTTGAGTAATCAAAGACAATTGAATATAAAATATTTTGAGATTATATACTAAAGAATTATTATAAATTTAACATGACTAATGGAAGATAATTAAACATAAAATATTTTGAGATTATATGTGAAAGAGTTGCTACAGAGGTTTGGAAAAAAAATATTCATTTATCGTGAGATGTCACCATTTATTAATGGGACATAATTTAGATAACATACGTAACTGAATACAAGTAAGGGCAAAATGTAGAGTTTATACATTAAACGTTTGAAAAATAAATTGTATGCATTTATTGCTTGAAGACACTACAGAATTGACGAGTGCAAGTTCAGTTACAGGTCTTATAGTGAGCTAAGCTTTGAATCATCATCATATATTGAATTGAATTCGTTTTATCTTGTTGAAAAATTGAGAGGGCAACGTGAGAAAGAGACGAAATTCTCATTACCAAGATTTTTTCATCTTCAAACACAAGACTTATGATTATGTACATATTAAAAAAAAAAAAATCGTATGATACATATTTTTATTGTTTTGATGATTTCATGAAGATTTTTTTATTAAAATTATAATTTTTATATAAAAATTAGGAAATGTGACTTTGAATAATTGAGTTAAAATTTTTATGTGCTTGTTAAAAATAAAATTTATATACATTTATAATTTTTTGAGAAAAATTAATAGAATTTATATAAAAATTTACAAATTTACAACTTTTAGACCGAGATTTCAACACATTATTAATTTTCTTGAGTAGTACATTCCAGACATTTAAATAATAATGGATTATTAAATTAATCATTTATTAAATGAGTAACTTGATATAATTTTTTGACAATCTGATATACAAAATTTTAATTCTTAAGGATTCAATATTAAATTTGTCACAAAATTTGTTTAAATTTAAGGAAAATGCCTTTCTTGTGTCCAATTATATGAGATATTTAAAATCATATCGCATTAATCATCATATTCTATTTTTCACAACAGTTATTTAAAATCATATTTAATCAATACCTTTTATTTCTTTTGCATCATTGATCAAGATAGACAATTTATAATTATTTTAGTTTTATTAATTAATTATTAAATATTTTAAACATATTAATAGAATAAAAATGAATTTTTACTTATTTCAAAGTTATAATAAAATATATATTTATTTTAAATGATATTATTATTTTAATTTAATTATTTAATTAGTAAATAATTTAAACATATTTATAGAATAAAAAATTAATTTTTATTTATCTTAAAATTATAATAAAATCGTTATAATTATTTTACTTATAAATAGAAAATAAATAATATTTTCATGATGTGATCAAGATAAACTCATTTCAATTATTTTATTTTAATTAGGTGGTAATTGAATAATTTAAACACATTTATAAGATCAAATATAAACTAAATTTTACTATAATGAGTTTATATTTATTTTATAATTATAATAATTAAATATTAATTTATTTTAATTACCTAAAAGAAATAATATTTTTTGTGTTATTTTGAAATTTATTTTGAATTTCAAGATTGTAAGTTAATTGAATTATGATGTTTGTTGATAAAAAAGGAAAAATTTTGAATATATTACTACTATCAATATCCAGTTTTCCTGTAATTAATTATAATTCACACCAACTTATTGATTTAATTTTAGAATTAGGATAACAATTAATTTGATTAAGTTAAAAAGTTATGATGATGATTAATTTGATTGTATTATAAAATCAAGATGAATTAAATAAAATATATATTACAAGTTATAGAATTATTGATTTTAATTGAATGATACTTTAAATTGATAAATAAATGTTAAAATTAGGTGACTAGTATGCTGACGTAAGTGGCGCATTGTTTTAAAACTCTCAAATAAAGTACCTATGCCTAAAAACTTTTAGGACGTGAAAGACTTGCTCCAACTTTTATGATAAATTTTTATATAAAAATGCAGGAAGCATTATCCCAGTTGATGATTTGGTGAAAAAATATATATACTATGTTTGATTTGTTAAATTTGGTCGGTTAATTTATCCACCACCATTCTAACATGTATTTAATTCCACCATTGCAATATATTTAATTACATAATTCAACTTCCTGTCAGACATATGCTCTGGAAAAAATTATAGGACAATATTTAACTCCATGCATATACGGCTTATTTCATAATCATTGATCATTCATTAACCATACCAAATAGCCATTTTCTCCCAAGAAACATTGTCCCATCCATGAAAGAAGCCAGCAAGCTGTACAAGCCAATAAACTTTAGGGTGGCCACCGTCATAATCTGTCCGAAATGCATCAAAATAAGTCTGTTTATGGCCCCATATAGCATGACAAGCATCTACTCGATCATTTGGAGCCATCCATCCATGTGTTGTGTTTGGATGCAAAACAAAGCTTCCTGAAGAGCATGTAAAGTTCACAGGCAGTGCATCAAGTGGCAATGTAACTTTGAGTTGAATTTGAACGTCCGAGACGTAACTGTTATCTTCATGCTTCGCAAAGCTCCAGACATCGTAGAAACATGTAAGAAGAACAACAAAGAGGACAACACGGGGTAAATCTAACATTTTTGTTATAAAGGGTGGTAAGCAAATGATATATGGAATGTAATGCTGAGTCTGTGATCGTGTGTGTGTGTATATATATATATATATTTACTTGTAAGTGTGGAAGAAACACAAGGTGAATGAAAAGAACGGGATGTTTTTTCCATATATATTATTTCTATGCATATTCTATCCATTTGGTAATTAAGGTAAAGCCCCTTTCGGCTCAGTCTGCTAGCTTAGATGAGTGGAAGTTCCGTTACAGTAGCGGTGGAAAATAAATTGGTTGAATGTTTATTTATCTAAATTTGAGTATATGCAAATTCATCCATAACGGTTAATATGTCAAATATAAGGGTAGAATATTTATCCATTTACATAAGGGTTATTAAATATCCATTTATGGTTATCCATTATCCATCAATTTTAATATTTTTTATTCAACAATTAAAATAAATATTTAACAAAATTATCATTAAAGATCTTCCCATACTTCATATTACATTATACATATATTGTTATTTGGGTATAAACAATATAATTTTTCATAATATTTTTTTTTATTAAATTTGTTGTATTTATTATTTAGATAATATTTTTATGATGCATAAATTTGATAGAACTGTAAGATGATTAAATAATTAGAACTTGAGGTCTTTAATATTGGGATGGGTTTGGTGCAATTAGATGTTTTATTTGCTGTTTCTTCTAATTTTCTCTATTTTCATTGATCTTGTGTTACAATATAGTGTTGAGGGTTATGTATTTAATTGTGACATAATATATCTTAATTAATTTGATTTTTTTCCATAATGAGTGACTTCATAATGATAATAGAATTGAGGACTTATAATGTGACGAAAGTCATTAAAGTTCAAAAAGATGTAACATTTTTACAATATGGGATTAATCTCATGAGATAAGACATAAAAAATAATTTGTAAATATGACTAAGATAGATGTAATGCATATGGATAATATAAGGTTGATGAGAAAATTCCGATGTATGAAATGATTATGAACTGAGGAGTATTATGTATATACTATTTTTATGACCTAAGTGTTTCCGACCAAAAAGATTAGGAGCGAACATGTTCTTTCACCGAGTTGTTAAACTCAATGCTCCTTGTTTTTTGAATCTTTACAGATTCAAACGCTCTAATAGTCCTCGCTTATACAGATTAACTCCTATTCCTTAAGTTAGAGGTAGAGTTTTCTCTGTGCGGCCTATCATTTAGTGATATACAATGTGTCTAGTCAAACCAACTCCTTTATTTTTTTTTCTTTCTCAAATTTCAATATATATTTACTCTTTAAATTTTTATTTTGGTTTGTTATTTTAGGTTTTATGATGTGCGCACTTATATTATTATATTTTATGTGAATTACAGATTTTCATGGATTTACAGCGATTTCTTTAAAAACTTTATTTGGATGTTTTCTACATGTACGTTAAGTTCGGGATTCTTGGGTTATTATATTGATAAATCAAGCCGGTCATATTCCATAAATTTGAGGCTTGACAATTTTAGTTCTCAACATATTAAAAACCATACATTTTAATGATTTTTTTTTAAATATTTTAATGTATTTAGATCTTTTCTACTTCCTTAAAAAAAAAAGATTAAAACAATGTGTTCATTGGAGAATACCGGGAAACAATCCTAAGCAAAGGATTTTGGCATTTTATACTGTAAGGGTTCATGTGATGCACCATAAAGAACCTAAAAGTATATAATAAGCAATACAATATGTTTAGCACATAAAACTATATAGTATAATATTATAAAATTTCTTTCTCTCATATGAAATTTCATATAATGTCATATGTCTTTTAAGGTTAATATTAAAACATTGTCACATCCCAAAAGTAGAAACATGATTAGCTTGGTTTACCAATCTGATAAGCCAAGAGCTATTCAATATACTATAGATTCTTTTAAAACATGTATAAATTTCAAAGCAAATGGCAAAAAAATTCAAATTCCAAATCAAATCTAAAATGCACGTGTGTTGGTTTAAAATAAAATAAAACTTTACTTTAATTGTGGATTCTAACACTAAAACTCATGCATATAGAGTTGGGCTTGGCACATGGTGTATCATTTGATGACTGCATCCCTGCGTTGAAGCCCTACCTCAAGCTAGAAGATAGGCGGGTGCCCTGACGTAATAGAGACGGCTGAAGTACCTGGATCTAAGAGGAAACATGAAGGGTGAGTACAATCATTTTGTGAGAAGAAATTTATATCCTTAACCTTACAGGTGAAAAACATTTGGATCATACATACAATAGGTATAAATATAGTGTATGAATGTATGTATCTATACATATATATATCTTAGATAAACTAATGCTTATCATGGGAAAAAACATAATTTCCATGGCATCATATTCTTACCCACTCCTTTCATTCACCATATAAATCATACAACATTTCACATATTAATGAACATACATAATCAGTTGAGAATACCAAGGATGAATGGTCATAAGCCATTGTTGGAAATAGTAATTTTGTAATTTCAATATGTCTAAGTTCATATGTCTTTTAATTATTATGATTCATTGTATGTGCATGTACTTTGAATATGAAAGTACATGTATCTAGATATGAGTGATTCATGTAT